>ML818258.1:0-22691 GCA_009831015.1 Picea engelmannii | reverse complement strand
CATGAGTTCCATGCAAAATAATCTCAACTCTATGTCCCAAGCCTGGAAAAGGCTCGAAGAAAAAACTACAAAGGATAGAAGCAAACCCAAATTTCTTCTTACTACCCAGTTTGCAGTCTGCCAACAGGCTCTTCATGTTGTCCAACAGTGAGGTGCATCAGTCGTACACCATCGGTCACAAGAACTCCAATAAGTAGAACATAAGTGGCCTTGATTCCTGGTGCAAAGAGGTTGATCCTGTTATCTATGTCAAAACTAGGACAACAATATTGAGGCTCATATTGTTGATCGCTATGATTGGGAGTTGGTTCCCTACCTTCTCGGTCCCTGTAATGCAATGAGTGGCTATGTAATCCTTGATATTCATGTCAATCCTAGCTCTCAAGGATTTTAGGTTGACCACCTCACCCCGACGTGACAATCCCATCAATAAATAGATGTCCTCAACTTCAATACTTAATGGTTGTCCATCAAGGTTGAAGCTCTCACTATCCAGATCCCAGTAGTTCACAAGAAACTGAAGCAATCTCACTTAATCCCTCATACCTTTGAGAGCCCAAAACTTGTGTAACCCACACCTTTTTAATACCATTTGGGCCCCTAGATCTCTCTCCACTACAACATCCACCTCTTCATTCTCTCTTTCTCTCCACTCTAGCACCATCCTGCAAGACTCAAACCCTTTTTTGAGTTAGCAACCTTTAACAAAATTTATCCATGGACATATACGCGAGATGTAGTGTACACAGTCATGTATGGGGTTTCTTATATGTTGGTTTTTTTTCAAACAACTGCATGTAAGTATGTGTATACGTGACCCGATAAACTGTAGCCCGTGTACACCTAAGTTTTGAAGTTGCTCCCTAAATAAGTTAGAAAAGGAGGCCTAACTACAAATTTTAATTCAGTGAAAATAAAGATGAGAGAAAGATGAATTACCTTGTACAAATGGTTGTTGATTACGTTGCTCGTAGCTCCCACAATCAACAGTTGAAATTCAGAGGCAATTTGGTCCAAAATCCACTATTTGGGTAAAAAAATACAAATGGTATAGTAAAATTGATTTTTTTTACTATTTATAGCAAATATTTACCCACTTTTCATAGTTTCATCCAATATTTTGGCCTAATGGACTAATACGACAGTGGATGGAGTTGTTTTTTATAGTTTTATATAGGGATTCTTGTGGTTTTTAGTGCCATGTCGCCCGTTCATAACTTTGGACGAGTATTTTCATTACCCAACATATAATATAGGTATCCAATCCATCATGCACACTTGTATTGTCCTATGAATGTCACTCATATGCCTTAGGTACGAACCCATTTCATAGTGACATTGAACCTTCTATCTGCAACTAGAAGTGTCGTTATAGAATGGTAGAGACTTACCAAACATGGGTACCCTAGTTAGATCCTCTGCTTCATTTGGTGTCCATGAAAATATTGTTTTCCATAGAACCGAGAGTCCCTTATAGATAATACACATTTCTTACTCATAAACATGCTAACCTATACCTAGAGGACTCACAAACAAGTTTGATTTAAGCTATTTTCCAACTTGTTCCAAAAAGTGAAAAGATTGTCAAGTGAACTTGTCTCTTTCACACTCGTAAATTGAATTTGAAAGGACGTCTACTTGGTGCAAGTTTATCCCTTTTTCAAAACAAGTAGAGTAATATTATGAAAAAATATATTTTTTGGCATTAAGTTATAATTGCATCTCATTCTCTTTCTTGCAGTATTGAGCCTATTTTTGGCTCTCACTTTTGCATTATAAGCCTCTGACCTTAGCAGTTTGCATCATCAACCAAGCAGAGCCTTGTTTATATCCTTTGTATCTTGACACCCTATACCCAAAAGGAAACATTCCCCTGAGTGTCCATCTCCTGCATGCACCTCCTTGCATTGAGCATAGGTATGTTCCATTGCTGGAACTAGATTGCTTACTTGCGACACTTGTTTCCTCCTCTATATCATAGCATTCATTTGAATATGAAAAAACAAACAAAAATATGGGCAGGAAAAGAATATTATCTTATATTGGTAGCAATCGTGTCGCCTTTGAACAGAGCAAAAATTTTTGAGTCCACATATCATCAATTTTGGGTTTAGCATGACCTTAGAAAGCTGAGCTCATTACTGAGAGTTTACTCCCTCAACTATTTACATTCCATTCCCTATGGAGAGTTTGATTGATGTTTCCTGCATCACAAAGTTTCATCATTAAGTGTATGTTGCCAGAGTCCTCCATATGTCCCATTCTCTCATTCAAAGGATGTCTATCAACCTATGTCGTCCATTCCTCAAAACTCTTAACTTTGCATGTTGGCCATACCCTCAGTTTGTCTCAGAATCACATGGTGTTGTAGTCATATCACAACTCCTGGTCCTACTTTCATCATTGGTAGGTAACCTTGAACCCAACAGTCAACATTTCATCATTGGTCGCTGACTAGGTGGTTTCCCTTGTGTTCGATGGTAAGAAATCTATTCACACATTGGGATTTGTGTAGTGGCTTGGATGCCATTGGCCTTATTGGTTGTTTCCTCGCCTTTGTCAACATTTTTCCTTATAGGTTTCTATTTAGAGGGTCTTTTTCATTTACCGCTTGCATCTGGCACACACGAAAGACACATAGGGTCATTGGTTTGTGAACATGTTCTTTGTCTGATTTCCTCCAAATCATCACGCTCCTTCTTTGTAACTTATTCTGAATGATGGGAGATGCATTAATTCTCTCCTTTCAGAGAGTCTCCTTCCATCAACTTCATCTCATCTATTATGGAGAAGAGACCTAGAGTTCTATGAGTACCTAGAGGCTTGCAGTCATCAGTGGAAGGTTCTCTTTCCATCGACAGTTGGGAATGCATCGATGTCTCCTAATCGATGGATTATTCAAGTGTTCGACCCCGACACCTCTATTCACACTTGTAAAAATGTACTCAGTGCCTTGATACCTAATTTTATTATCGATAGGTTGTCTTTCATTTGTTAACGATATACCTTAATGATCGGTAATCAAACGAAGTCTCATTGTGTTCAACCTCAACTCCTTTATTCACTCAATGTAGACTTGCACCTTTCGCGGATTGTGTAGAATACTTGAAGACATCAGTTTATAGTTGCAACTTTCCTGACTTGTTGCTACCTTTCATTGGACAAGTACCTATGTGGCTTCGATGATCATGGGCGATCAGATTGTACTCCATTGTATACAGATATCTTTAGATTTATTTTGAGACTTGTTTTATTGGGCCTTGTTCATGACTATGATAGCCTTCGACATATAGCCACCTTTGTATTGCCTACTCATGGCCATGAACAACTGTTTGGTATATTTTCACATGGATCTGCAGTGTAATTTTGGTGACATCATCATACTAATCCAAAATTCCATGATCATAAAATTGGTCTGGAAATGAAAGAAAATTGAAAATACTGAAAAATAGAACAGAATAGAGTACAATTGAATGGTACCAGTACCACCAATAACCTAGCATAGTGCCATTTTTCACAAGTTAACATACCATGGCTTCTATGGTGAAATTCAAGTCGTGACAAAATTTGCAGAGAGGGATCATAAGCCACTTACCCGATATCAAGGTGTTGCAGGTTGGCAACCATAAATGTTGACATAGAGCGGCCGAGAAGATGGCAAGAACGCGACGCTTTCTCCTCCTATAATTTGAAAATTTTGACAATATAATTTTGAGTTGGAACTTTTCCTTTCAATATTTCAAGATAGGCGTGGCTGAATATTTCAAGGTGAACCACATGGATCTATTAATATTGTGAATCACCATCAAATTGGGGAAAAAAAAATCGAAACCCACAGGTGAATTCATGTAAAAACTACAAATCGGGGTCATCCTCTCTAAAACTCCAAATCAGTGGGAGAAAAATCCATAAGGCCAATGGCCATTACCAAATCGAGGTGAATCATGGTCCTTGGCCCTGTGAAAAATTTAAAACTATGGGAGAAAACCATGGAAGATCAATGGCTACTCCTAGAAATCAGGCGAAAGAGAGAATTGACCTCCATTTTTCCAAGGTGAAAATGTAATTAATATTTAAAATTTGACTGCCATTTTGGGGCTAAATATATAATTAATATTGGTTTAAAAATAAAGGGGGTAGAATTCGGATTAATATGTTTTTTTTTTAATATGTAAAATTCACCCTACCAAAATTTGAAGGGGATCAATTTTTCCCCTAAAATTTTCCTTGGTCTCCTGCATTACAAATGTATCCTAGCTTATATTCATGTTTCCTGAGTCACATAATGTGTCTTTCTTATGTTCAAGGGAAATTTTTAAACCTATGTCATCCATTCTGCAGTTATCATGTGACCTTGCAAGTCAGCCTTCTCAAGTCATTCTCATCATCACGAGTATCAATCTCTTTGTCTGATCTCTTCCAAATATTTGTATTTCTACCACCCCTCATGCTAGATGAAGGAGGATTCCTTAATTCCTTCCTTTCAGCGAGTTCCCTCCCATCGACTTCAACATATATTTATTTGGGAGAGGGATCTAGATTTATTTTGTGATACCTTGGGGCTTGCAGTCATCAGTGGTAGGTTCCTTCGCTATTGATAGTGGGAATACCTCAATTTCCTTTGTTCGATAGTTTCTACTAGGTTTTCTATACCATCTCATTCATTCACACTTGTTAGATAGTACCATGGTACCTTGACCCCCATTATCATTATCGATGGTTTGTCTTGTGTTTGTTAACAGTATACCTCAATGACTGGTAATCAAACGATGTCTCACTATGTTCAACTTTGAATCCTTTATTCACATAGTGTAGACTTTTACCATAATGGATCGTAGTGAATACTTCGGGTGAAGTACGAGAACCACATATTTTGTGCTACTTCACTACTCATATGGTGCCACCTCATAGACTAGTACTCATAGAGGATCAACTTGTTCATTTCTTTGGTCCTAATTATCCTCTGTTATTTATTTTGAGACATATCTCCACTATATATCTATTTGTGGCTATGATCTACTTTAACATGGATCCACTATGTATTCTTCGTGGCAATGCTTGTTTTTATATCCCTAAAATTCCCTACTCGTGCATACATGGCATTGGCCTTCTTACTTGCATAATTTTCCAAATCACTACTGAGGAACTCTATTTAAAAAACCAATTTTTAGAGCATGTACATGCCATGCGACACTACTACTAGCATACATACGCTTGCAGCATGCTAGAAAACCCATGTACATATTCTTTTTTCACACTAAATAACCCGCATATACCTCCAAAAGTTGCAAAAATTAAAAATTTGTAAGGAACTCGGTGGAATTTACAAGCTATTGAAGGTTTCCCAACCAATTCACCTGTTATAGTCCATCCCCCAAGCAAATAACCATCATTTTGTCATATAAAAGAAGGTATTGGGGTTTCATTCCACAACCAAGCATTATAACAATGAAACTCTACACAATTTCCCTTCCTTTCCTTGCCCAAGCATTAGAAACCTTTTGTGAGTTATTTCCTCAGCATTCCTTCTCCATCCCCTTTTATTCCATACAATACATTCCCTTCCCTTGAGGTGATTATTATATTGTGAGAAGAGGATTATTGAAGATGCACTTGGATCATTGTTAAGAGAAGCCCATACTAGGTTCGCGGAGTGTCAGCCTAAAAGGATTCTAAGCTTCAATATTTGATTAAGGAATAAAAGAATATCTTTTCCCTATCCCAAATGATGATGTTTTATGTATTTTCTTTGATTTATACATAACAATTGATATCTAACCCTAATTTATGAATAGAAATAGCATGCTTGTAGCCTTGTTTGCCTAGTTTTGGATGCAATTCAGCTTTGGGAGGAGACTTGCAGCCTTGGGAGATACAGAGCATGAGGAGATCATCACCAAACGTTGGATAAAAGGTACGGTTACTGATCTTCTATTCCACTGCTTTTTGTTCATCTATTTTGGTATGTTTGGGGTAGTGTAGAAACTAGATTGACTTTTAGGGAGTTATTTTCTCTATATATACTTTAAACCCTAGTATAGTTATAGGTGGATTTTCCCACTAGCATAATTGGCAACTCCACTGGGGAGTCTCTCTAGGGTTTTTAGGGAGGTTTTTTGGGTTGTTGATTGGCTTCTTGTTTTCCTTTTTAATTTCAATCAAGTTTACTGAGTATTTTAAGGGTTTTTGGTCACCTATAAGGTGCATACCAGCTTCCCCTGCCCTGTTAGTCTACCTTGTCTTTTATTTTTGAAAAGTCTCAGAGGTGTATGCACCCTATTTTCGGTAAGCCTGTGTATATACGTGCTCTTCACAATAGACAACTCACGTACATATGCAAGTTGCTAATGGAATAGCCCACATCTTTGTGTCTTGAAAGTTTTTTTTAACAAAGTTAGAGTTTGTCTCTCTCTTGATAGAAGTTCATACTTCTCAGGACTTTCTTGAACTACTCATATCTTTTTTTTTGGTAATAAATTGGGTTTAAAGTTTCGGTTAACTTGCTCCACAGTTTTCTTTTGTTTTCCCTAAAAGGTTTAGAGCGAGTTGTTAAGTCTTAGATCCTCCTTTTGGTTTCTTGGTTGAATCTCTGTGATCCACAGTTGGCCTATGATATTTATCTATCTTGTTTTTAGTTTTTTCTTTGTTCCCGTTTCTTTCTTTGAAAAACAAAAAAACAAAAAGTTTTTACTTCAGTTTTTCTTGTTAAAAAAGTTTGAAAAATAAAAATAAAAAATTGATTTTCTTGCATTTAGTTTGGTAAAGTAGTTAAGGTTGTTATTTGCAAAACAAAAAAGAGTCTTCATTTCAAAGTTCTTTTCGATTTCCTAAAATACAAGTAGTTTTGATTAGTCAAACGAAAGCAATTTTTAGGATTTCTTCATTTAAAAGATCTTGAAATATTGATTAGAAAAGTTGAATTTTATAAAGAGTTTTTACAATCTTTTCTTTAATTTTGAAGTATCTTTTTTCCTTCAAATGTTTTAAAGTTCTCTTCCTTTTCATCCCTTCATAACACCATCATTTTCACTACCGCACCCTTTTCATAAATCAATCCTTAAAATTAAACGCTTAACTTAAAAAATACTAGACTTTTTGTTTGTATGGTTCACCAACTAGTTTAGGGTTTTAGGGCCTTGAATTAGGTATGAAGAGGAAAATCTTCAAGGTCATTTCAAAATAAACATTGGAGTCTGAGATAGGGAGTGTTTTAATTCCAGCGTCATAAGAGTTAGCCGAGACCCCCCTCTAACACAGGGGATAAACACGAGGTCGCGTGAGGAAAGGAAGAGGATATAACCCCTCCAAAGCTAGACTAAACGTAGTGGGGATTGTATATTGAGGGTGTTTCTCGGGAACAATACCAATCAAATTTTCCTATGGATATTTTTGGACCTCGAATCCATTCGAGATCATCTGTTTTATTTTGGACCAATTGATTTTATCACCCTTTAATGGCTTCAGACTTGTTATCCTTCTCATTATGATCTGCTCGACTGTCGATTGTACCCTCCTGGTGACTGACTGCGAGTTGGCAACCTAGTTTCCCATATTTTACAGACTTACAAAAGTGACTGCAAGGTTATATCGTGGTACCTACGGTGGATGTCAGATCGCACTTCATAGAGTATACCTGAAGGGTTCTTCCATGTTCGATTTTCACTTACACAGGTTAGTTTCTCTAGTGTTGATTGGTGTAACCATCCTTCCCACTAGTTATTCGACTACTTGATTTATCTTTAGGAAACTTTTAGTGTGTGATTTTTTTTCTATGATAGTCAAGCCTTACTTTTTCATTTGATCATTTCATAAAGTGGAAGATAAATATCTTCATCGGTCGCGAAGGCTTCAGGTCCTGTCGCCTATTACTTTGGAGCCACCTCAGCCATCGTTGAGATGAATACTTGATGAAGAAGGATCGTTCGAAGTGACCGGTCTGAAGGAAACTTTTCTCGAGCCGTCTCTGAGAGGAGGCTTTTTGAATCTGGAGGAATCCATCATTTTGGACCTTGAGACTAAATTTTTCATGCGAGCTAATCCTCTAATTACGGACTTGTCGACGCCAATATTGATTCAAATTGTTCCTCCTGAGGTGACATATTTTGAGTGCCAGTTAGTTCTACGAGAAGAAATGGAAGAGAATGTTGCTACTTCATCCGGGAGTCCCCGTACTCCCGTTACGGTTACTTATGGAGGGAGAATCCTACCTCCTCCCCCACCTTCACCAATCAAGACATCAGTTGTCCCAAATCCCATGACTTCAGGCAGTGGTCTGATACCTTTAACAGCTTCGACCACTGTTATGTTTACACAGAACGCGATGGGTGCTCCCTTCTCATATGGGATTCTCGGCTTTGATACGAACTAGGTTCTTACTTATTCTACCTTACAGACCATGGGTCTGGGGGCAGGGAGCTTAAATTCTCCCTTGCAAGGGTCAACCGCGGGCACTACTATCCCTTTTAATGATATCCCTTACGACGAGGGCCATATACCTTTTTCATCCCCTTTGCTTGACGACACTTTTCAACAACCAATCAGGCCTAATGCTAATTATATCTTGTTTGGTGGAGGAAGTTTAGGACCTTCATCTTATACAACATTGGTGGGATATATTTCATTCTCTTTGTTTGGTGTGTTTGGGAACAATATTTTTTCCTCAGATGCTTTCTAGACAGGGGGAAACCCCAACTTTGGTCAATAGAACCCAGTGCAAGGTATCATTCCTTCACAACAAGTGACGATTGGAGTATACTCCACACAGGGTCTTTTGAATCCTTGACAGGGCTCGTTTCCCTCGCAAGGAATTTTGTTCGGGGATAACCCCTTCCATACTCAATGGAATCCCGGGAAAGGCTCTGTACTCATGCCCATTGTTACACATTATTTTGGTCACCTCAATGATCACCTAACAACATGTTTTCATGTTCCCTAAAAATATTAAAAGAGACTTTCTCCATGGGAAAAGTGATTTTCTTTTCTCTACCAAAATCCATATGAAGGAAGGTCATCGCACCCTGCTATATGCATGGGGTGCAACGATGCCTGATCGATGCACTCTACACTATACCTGGACTGCGATGTCATTGCATGTTGCTTGTGCATAGGGTGCGACAATGCTTAAATCATGGGAAAAGTTAAATTTCACGAATGTTCTAGAAGGGAATATTCTAGAAGATGAGGTGGCCTCTGATCGGTTTGGATATTACTCGCTTATTTGATTTGATGGAATCATCCTAATATCCTCATCCATATCTCTTTCACACTATATAAGGAGGGATATCTCATGGAAAATGAAAAGGTTGAATAGGCTAAGAATTGTATGGAGAGTTCTACTTCATATTATGATTGAGAGCTTTTCTTTAGTTCTTCAAGTCAGATTGTGGATCTTCTTCATTCAAGGAATTTGGAGAAAAGGTGTGTGTGTTGAAGGAAAGATCCATTGAAAGGGGACCTTGCAACATCAAGGCATGGGTTGTATTCTCCACTTTCTATTCACTTAATACAACAATGCATTTTTTCCCTATATAAGCATATTGTCTTCTATTGTATAATTCCTTGATCATATACATAGAATTCATTAGGATACATGTATATTTGTTTCCCCTCATTGTTGGTTTGTGATTCTTAGACAGGCTCACTATTATGCAAACTCAAGGAAGGAGCTACAAAGATGACACTAGAAAGGACAAGTGTTGCTTAAAAGGTATGTCACTTGTAACTCATTAAACTAGTTCATGTGATGATGAATTTTAAGGCGAAGTGTGCATTATGTTCTATTTTGTTCTAGTTTCATGTGGGATCTAGGGAGACCTATTTGTGTCCACACTTACCAATTAGTCCAATAACAAAATTGGCGACCATACTAGGGATACGACTTGTTTTTGGTTTTTTGCCTCTTATTTTATTTTAGCCTTCCTTATTTTGGTCAAATTCATTCTCTCAGTCTGTGGGTGATCCATTTGGACTCTCTGGGTCTAAAGATTCAGTTATATTTTTTTGTCTTTCTTCCATTTTTTCCTTAGTTTCGGAGATCGTCGCACCATGCTATATAGAGAGACTGTGACTATCCTTTGACACCACACTCTGCTGGTGCAGACCAAATTGACGACGTCGCACTATACCTTATTGGCAACATGCGACGACTCTATATCATTGCATTGTGCTCCACTGTCACCTGCGACTACTCCTGTAGGAATTGTTGGAGAGAGCCAATTTTTCTTTTTTCACCCATTTTTTCCTCAATTGCATGGGATGAACTTCTGATACCAGTGATTGATTGATTTATGAGTTTGAATATTGCATTTTCTTGGTTTTCAGGAATTGAAAGTTTTTCTTTGTAATTTTGCAAGTTTTTCTTTTGATTTTTGTTACAAGGGTATAATCTCTGGATCTTGGTCCTAAGTGCTTGCTTGACAAAGGGTCTTTGATTTGTTTGAATTTTTGGATTGTTTTTACTTTCCAGATTGTTTATTGATTGAGAAACATTTTTGTTTTCATTTGAGAAAAAGCTTTCCCATCATTTTGTTTTTGTCTACATTATAAGATTGATTTGGGAACAAGGTTGTGAGTGTGTTAATTTTCTTGGATTACACTTTCTTCCATGTATTGCATCTCTGATCTGATTTAAGAAAGAAAGGATTGAATCCATTCTTATTTTTAATAATTTTTCACAAGAAAATTGTTGCATTCAACATATTTGTAAGAGAAAGTTGGAAAAATTTGTAACTTTTGATTATTTGGAATTTTGTTCATTCAAAAAATTGAGAAATTTTGTTTCGTGGCTTTTGTATTTCAAATAAAGATGCCTTCTCCCTGTTGTAATTAGAGTTCATTGAATTAAATGATTGCATAATCATCTCTTATTGAATTCTATTGGGTCAAGGTCATATACATCATCAGTTTCATCTCCATCTCCCTTTTGAGTAAGCAACAACCTTTTAAAATACAACATAATAATAAAATTTATTAGCAACTTTTTTTCTAGAAATTCTCTACACCAACATTAGCTAGGATAGCGCTTTGGAATAGGTTGAAAGGAACACTCTCCAAAGCATCAAAACAAACAATAGTATCTTTTGATAGGGAGAGTTTCGAATCCACTTGCTATATTTTGTCCTGGGAATCCCTTATAACACAAGAGTCAAACCTGAGGTTGCATTAAGACTGACAGAGTTACTCACCCTACTTTGTTGGTCTTGGTGTAGAGATTGCACGTATTATTGGGGGTCACTTGAAAAGAAAATCTTGTGGGGACCTTTTCGAGTTGATTTAGGGCTTAGATACCCTGCCCTTTGTGTGTGGATTGGACTGTCGACTGTTTCCCCTAGAATTATTGGAGTAATTGGTAACCTTAGTGGCCTATATTTTTAGGGTCTTTACACAAGGTGACTATGGAGGGGAAAGTCTTCACGATACCTAGAATCGATGTGGGCCAAAATCACTTAGGCTCCTTAGAGGGTATACCCATGATTATGTGTGGGAGCTTGCACCAGGGTGTAAGTCCATTAAGCAGGTGTTCAACGTAACATTTCCACCCACTTTATCCTAGCCTCTTCTTGTCTTGATTTCGCAATTTTGGATTTCATCACCAAATAGTGACTTAGAAATAAGAAGGTTTGTCTACTTGGTCTGATTTCTAGATTTTATTAGTGAGTGTTGTTTGTTTCTCTATTTGGAAATAGATTTGTTTCGTTCTTTATTTGGTGTGGCCAACATTGGCGCCCACCGTTCATGTAGGATGCAAGGGATACCTCCAGAAAATATGGAAGATTACATCCCTTTGTTTCCTAACTCACCAGAGGGCTCTCCTGAAGGAGTAGTCAATAACAAAGTAGCCTCTGAGATTGGAAGTTTGAATTCTTTAGAGGGATTCAGATTTTGTAATTCTTTAGAAGGATTTAGTCTTCCTAAAAACCCGTTATTTAGTGTTGTACAAGATCCACAGTTTCTGTGAATTAATTCATCGGGAGACATTGTTTCTAAAGAATATATTGAAGTACCTACTAGACCTAACGCAGAGTCTAGTGTAGACGATCCACTTTTTCAAAGTGATTCATTTAGAACCCCAATTCACACTGCTAGAATTTTTAATCCTAACTCTATGCCTTTCCATTCTGTTTGGAGAACTTCTTCAGGACACGATATTTTTGACACACTAGGAGAAAGTTCTAATAAAACTATGGCATCACAGACGCCTGTGATGTATACTACTTATACAGTACCTTTAGATCATTTTACTGGCACAACCAGTAATGTCATCACAGTTTCATACCAATTGTTGGTTGGTTCTCACTCAATCCTTCCTCTACATCTCACCGGATCTACCATGGTCTCACAAGCTACGCCTGTTTCTGCCGAAAATATGGTGATCACCCAATATCCTATTGGAACACCACTTCCGCCTAGATCAAATCCATTCCTCCTCCACCTTCACCTGGAAGAGATAATCGTTCGGGCCCTAGTAGCTCCAATCCAATTGGAGGCACCATTCATTTTTTTGCTTCTGGTTTTCAGATTCTTGTTGGAGGTCAACCTCAACTTGGGGGAAACTCTCAAGTTGGGGGGAAACTTCAAGTTGGGGGGAAATCTCAAGTTGGAGGCCATAACCCATTTTATGGAAAAATTATGCCTGTGTTACAATATCAACCTTGGAATCTTCCTTTCCAATGGAATTAACAACTGTCTGGGGGGAAACATCCTCAAGTTAATGATTTTGTACCCCCTAATCTCAGGAAACCATATCCAGTTTCTATGAATCCTACTTGGGGTCCAAATCTTCAGCCTAATGTTCCTTTCCAAGGGAACATACCTAATCAACCAAACCTTGTTGGCTATTTGAATCAAAACCCTCCACAACCGAATCTGTCAGGACTGTCTAACTATCTACATACTACTTATGGTCCTACTGGTATACCTACAGGACTTCCTCCTCAAAACTACTAGTTTCCTCAAGTCAACAGATAATTTCCTTTTCTTGCCACTTTGGATTTACCTGATTTATCTAGGATTTTGAATGATCCTATTCTTCATTCTCCTTATTGGCCCGTCATACCGACCAAATTACCATATAACACTCCTAAGTTTGATGGTCGACCTAGAGAAGTCCCAAATAATCATGTCATGAAATTCTATCTTTGGTGTTCATCTAACTCATTGATGGATGACTCTATAATATTACGTCTTTTCCAACAAACTCTTATAGGTTCGGTAGCTAAATAGTACATCGAGTTACCAAGAGGTTTCTTTACTGACTTCAATACTCTATCCATGGCCTTCTTAATGCATTAGCAATTGCCAATATGTTACGAGTCAGGAACTGAAATTTTGATTTCTTTCAAACAATCCTCTTCCACTCACATTTCTGATCATATTCATGAATGGAGGAGGAGAAGATGCTTGATCAAAGTTCCCCTTCCTGACCAGTTGTTGGATGAGTGGTTTACTAAATCACTTATTGGTCCTATAGCTCATGATGTCGCCATGGGTGGTGTTGTCATTGAAGAGAAGACGATTAGTCGTGCTCAGTATTTAGATCTCGTTTATTCGCAAATGGGTACTTTGTATGACTTAATCCCTGATGCTCCTCGTCCTTCTACAAATCCTACCTCGACACCTCTAGTATCTTCCCACGTTGTTGATGGCATGATTAGAACTTTTCATGCTGAGACTCAGTCTAAACAATTCAGTCACACTAATCCCAAATATTCTACTTCTACTATACAAAATACTCCTAATCCGACTCCTTTCCTCGGTAAAACTTTTGACGTTAATTCAGTTCAATCTACACCTACCGGTAAAAATCAAAATAAAAAGAAAGGGAAGGGTAGGAATAAGGAAGATAAAGACAAATGTAATCCTCGTTATCCTTACCTTATTTATGATGACTATCATTACACGAAATATTGTCCATGACATGTCGAGGTTACTAAGTTCCTGGAAGGAACCGACACGCCTTCTACCCCCACTGTCTTGTCAAAAACTTTCCCTTCTCAGCAGCAGGCCCAATTGGTCATTCATGACCAACCCTCTCCCTCTACCATGTATTATGTGCTTATGTGTACTGGTGACTCCAAAAAGAATGGCGTTGCAATGGAAACTTGATCCAAAGATTATTCTCCCTCGAAAGAAAAAGTGTATGATGCACCACCTCCATTGGTTCAACCTCCTCCACCAACTTCACCTCCAAATGGTCCTCTTCATCTCGAATGATCGGGCCTAGAGACATTCCTTCGTCCTCCTCCCAAGGGCATTGTTCAAAATTCATTCTTTAATCCTCACGCACATGCTTCCCAAAACTACAGTATTGTAGAATAACTTGCACAAGCACCCTCTGTGATGTCGGCTCTCGAAGTCCTTTAAAGTTGTCCTTCTCAATGGAAGGTGTTGTTAAAGGTTATTGGTGGAATTGATCCTACCAATACTATTCTTATAATCTTTGACTTGGAAGATCATATTCCAAGTATTCCTCCTCAATTAGCATTTCAAATCCAAGTTTTTGTGGAAAATAAGAATATTTGTCAAACCGCTATTGACGAAGGAGCCTCAACTTGCATTATGTTCGTTACTTGTTGGAAATCCATTGGCTCTCCTACCCTGACCAAGTCAGACAATACTCTTAAATATTTTAATGGTACAGGGTTCAAACCTTATGGTGTTCTTCCTTCATTGTCTATTACGTTAGAAGGTAAAGCGGTTAATGTCGAGGTTGAGGTCTTTGATGCACCTCTTGATTACAACCTTCTACTTGGTCGTAGCTGGATTGACTCCATGCACGCAGTTGTTTCTACAATTTTTTGTTTGTTACGTTTCCCGCACCAAGGAAAGGTCATTATTGTCGATCAATTGGCCTTCTTTAATTCTAATTCACATACTGGAAATGTTCCTTTCATTTTGAAAACACCTCCCAGATATAAGAATGTTGGTGTAGGTCTTCTTAAAGATTCAATGTTAATGGGTACGTTCCCCATTCCTCCACCCAATATTCCTTCTCCTTTTGTCGCCTCGATCAATATGATATTGAATTTTGTTGGTGAAACCCATGAGTCTTATGACCCTTGGATAGTACCTAACCCTAGTGATTGCCTTCGTTATGGAGACAACATGTCTTTAAGTCTGGTGGAATTAGCTTATCAAGATATTTAATCGACCACTGTTTCTCCTCCTTCTCTTTGTGATACAAATCCCGAGCCATTTCATGCAATGCTTCCTACTGACGAGATGATCATAAATTTCATGTCTATGCAAGAGACTCCATGGGACAATGGGCATCATCGTTATGTTCTCTTCCTAAAACCTGAGACCATAGAGAGTTATCAACGGATTTCGACACCGTCTACCATTGTTGTTATTTCCTCTATTCCGAAACCTACACATGATATTTTTTATGAAGGGAATCTGAGTAATATCTCCCCTACCATCCCTCTTGAAATTTTGATCAAGGCCTGAGTCTTGGAAAATGTTCATATTGGTGCCTCATGTTTTGTTGATGAGGTATGTACTTATAAAGCCCTTTTCCAAGAATTATGTGACATTTTCGCCTGGAGTTATGAATAAAAGCTTGGTATTGATCCCAATATTGTTGTGCATGAGATTAAGACATACCCGGATGCTAAACCCATTCGGCAAAGACTTCTCCCAGTGCACCCACATAAAGTTGTTGCAATTAAGCTTGAGGTTGAAAAACTTCTTAAATCTGGTTTTATCTATCCTGTGGCTTTAATGGATTGGGTGTCCAATATTGTTCACATTACGAAGAAACAAGGCACGATCCATGTTTGTGTCGATTATAGGGATATAAACAAAGCTTTTCCCAAAGACAACTATCCAACCCCTTTCGTTGACCAGATTGTTGATGACTGTGTCGGAAGTGAAATATTTTCCTTGATGGATGGTTTCTCTGGCTATAATCAAATCAATAATTTTCCCACGAATCAACATAAGACTATTTTTATTTACCCTTGCGGAACCTTCTCTTATCGGAAACTACCTTTTGGTCTAAAAAATGATGGGGTGACTTTTCAATGTGCTATGTCTTATGCTTTTAACGATATTAATCACATTGTATAACCCTATATTGATGATCTACCAGTGCATTCTATACGTCGACAAGATCACCCGACACATCTACGGGCCATTTTCCTACTTTGTCGTTATTATCGCATATGCTTGAATCCACACAAATGTGTTTTTTATGTGGAATCTGGATGACTTATTGGTTTTATCGTGTCTATACATGGGATTAGGGTAGACCCCTTGAAGGTCGAGGCCATTCTCAATTTACCTCCTCCTTCCACGCTACGCCAACTCTAAAGTTTGCAAGGGAAGGCAAACTTTTTACGTCAATTCATTCCAAATTACACTGAATTAACGAAAGGATTTACTCGGCTTCTCGAGAAAGGTTACGATTTTGTATGGGACGATACTACAAACAAAGCCTTTGAAGTTTTGAAACTCGTCTTAACCCGTACACCACTACTGTTTCCACCTGATTATAGTCGAGATTATTTCTTGTACGTAGCTTCTTTGGACTCTACCATTGCTATGGTTTTAGTCCAAAAGGATGATTCACACGATGAACATGTTTTATACTATTTGAGTCGGACTCTCACCACCACCAAAACCAAATATATACATGTGGAGAAACTGGCCTTAACGATTTTTCAAGTTGTTCAACGTTTTCATCACTACATCTTATTACATAGAACCACTGTTATTTCTGATTGCAACCCCATGCAACACATCCTTACCCGAAAATTGTTGGGGGGGGGGGGATATTCTAAATGGATAGTTATTCTCCAGGAGTTTGATTTGGAGTTTGAGTGTGCCAAGTCAAATAAATATTTGGTTTTTGTTGATTTGATTTGTGACCTTCCCTCTACTGAGACAGAAATTGTGGCAGAGGATTCCTTACCTGACAAATCCCTCTTTCTGATCAGTTATAACGAAGTATGGTACGAATATATCATCATCTATCTCCAGACCTAAAACTTTCTAGCATGATCTTTCTAGTACATATCGTCGTTGTATCCAGTATCAAGCCCATCAATACATTATCCTTGGGGATACCCTTTACTGCCATGGTATTGATTCCATATTTCGACGATGTCTTACTTACGATGAAGCTGAGAAAGCTTTGAATGACTGTCACTTTGGAGCATGTGGTGGTCATATGTATAGGTATTCCATTTCCCAAAAGATCTTACAAGCTGGTTATTTCTGGCCTTCATTGTTTAAAGATTTCATTACTGTTTTCCAGAAATGTCACACTTGTCAAACCTACAATAAAAAGATTCAATCTCATCCTACTCCCTTACACCCTATAGTTTCCATTGGTCCATTCGCTAAATGGGGCATTGACTTCATGACATGCAAACCTCATTTGGTCGGGGGGCATTGATACATTATTGTAGCTGTGGATTATTTCACTAAATGGGTCGAGGCGATGCCTACATTTGATAACACTGGGAAAATTGCAGTGTTATTCATATTCAATCATATCATTACTTGGTTTGGTGTCCCGCAAGCTATCATTACTGATCATGGTAGTATTTTTCATAATTTCATGATGTCTAAACTTACTGAAAAGTTGGGTCTTCGACATGAAAACTCAACCCCTTACTATCCACAAGCCAATGGCCAGGTTGAAGCAATCAACAAAATTCTCACTACTATGCTTCGACGAATGGTAGGAATTCATAAGTCAAATTGGCACATGATGTTGTTCTCAGCATTGTGGCCATATCGAACATCCTTTAAGTCTTCCACAGGGTTCACACCTTTCCAGTTAGTATACGGTATTGAAGCAATTTTTTCGATTGAATGTGAGATCCCATATTCGAAACTAGCTGTCAAACTTCTCCATAACACCTCGGCTGAAGAGGAACGTTTTTTGTATTTGATGAAATTAGACAAAATCTTTCATGATACAACCTTAGAAACTCGGAAAAAGCACGTCAAATCTCAATATGAAAAGCATGTCAAACCATGTGCTTTTTTCTGAAGGTGATCTAGTTCTTCTTTATGAGCAAGATCGTGATTTGCTAGGGGCCGATAAATTCGAGCCCATGTGGAAGGGTCCTTATATTGTGAAAGGAGTATTGGAGAAAGGGGCTTATGACCTGGTGGATTATGATGGAATTCCTTTGAGTGAAGACATAAATGGGCTTTACTTGAATGAGTATTATGCTTAAGTTATTTTGCATGAGTGCTGTGTATTTTTAGTGTATCATACTTTTGTGTGCTTTTTTGTTTTTGGTTCCACCTTTCGGCTGCTTACCTTGCATTGTTCTTGGTTTCCAGATTTCGGTGTCTTCACTACCCTACATGGGCTTCTATGATGGCCCTAGTTGTAGTACTCAAAACTTAGCATCTGTTTCTTGGGAAATCTATGCACCTACGGATGAGTTAATTACTTTGCATGGTGTTTGCCTTGGTTGTGCAACTAACAATATCACGTAATATAGTGCAGTTATTGAGTTTCTAACTCACATTGTTTCACTTGGAATCTTCCATCTTATTGTATGACTTGATTCACAGTTAGTAGTACTACAGTTGAGTAATTTTAATTCCATACAGATTCCTACTTTGTGAAGGGTATATTTACGAATTCGCCTCTTGGAAGGTCATTTTGATTACATTGAATATCAACACATTCCTAGATGTCTAAATACATTAACATATGCATTGGCTAATTATATTTTAGACGGACATTTGAGACATTTATAAAATCCAATCACACTTTGTACATAAAACAAGCCGGTAGAAGCATTATATTAATAATGATAAAAGTTTACAAAAAAATGTTTTTGTCCGAAGACCAAAATGTCAAAAATGTAAAGCACATGGCTTCATACACAACAAAGCATCAAGGATGTTGCTTGCTATAAAACACAACTGCCTGTGATACTCTACGGAGCAATCGACCGATGGATGCAGATACGCCCATTGTGTCGCGTTGGTAATGCCTGGGAATATCATCTATTGTGGCATCAGGGACATTCATAGTGAGTCCCTCCAGGTTTTTTTCTATGGCCTTGATATCTGCAGAAGCTACTCTTGCTACAAAACCTCTCTCCCCCCTCCTCTGGATTGGGGATGAACCTGGAGGATGATAAGGTCCCACATCTGCATGATTGAAGAGCACTCGATTAGTCATCGGATAAATAACAAAAAAAACATTTTATATCATTAAAAATAACAAAAACATTATATAGACAAAAATTCCTTCTTACCTATGGCCCCCCACTGGGAACCTTCAGGAAGAGCTAGGTTTGGATCTCCATGGAAATATACCCCAACATATGCATAATATTCAACCATGATAAGTTGAGTCCTCAGCCACTGGAAGAAGACATCGTCATACCTGACGATGTGACTGCCTCCATGTTGAGACATGAGATCTATCCACCTCTTCATCCTCATATCTTGTGGAGCAGGTATACACCACTCCACCTATAAGTGTAGGATAGGGACCCTTTCCAAGAAGAAGGATACCAAAATAGAACCATATCCAAATTTATTTAACCCACCACTTATGCACTTGGTAAGTTGTTTCTTCATGTTTTTTAGGACCCCTTCATACCAGTTGAAGACCCTGGGCTCCATACACTTCAATGCATACTGAAAATGGCTCTGCAAAGCCATGTGGGGATATGCACTCCCTACCATGTGAGTAATAGTATAGAGGATATTCCACAAAGGAAAATATCAGGCATCCCTGATAGCTACCTTACCGCTATGTTTCTCGGTACCCGGCACACAATGATGGCGGACATAGTAGTTCATAGGCTCACCGCCACCCCTGCTACCTGTAAGTGTCACCAATGAACCACGACGAGATAGTCATATCAAGAAATAGATATCCTTGATATCTATGGTGAGTGTGTGGGCACCCATGTGAAATTCCTACTCGTCCACATCCCACATGTGAACCAAGTACTCAATTAGTCTCAACTGGGCCCTCGTGCCCTGAATCTTGAATAATTTTAGTAACCCACACTGTCGGAGGGCCATAACTGTTCTCGGGTCATTCCCGGCGAAGTAATATTCTTCTTCGTGCTCTTGTTCACACCACTCCGACATATTAACCGAGGAAATCCTCCAAGGAACTATAAGATGAGATTAGAAACATAATTTTCTTTCGTGGGGGTTTTTTCTTGTTGGATTCATATTTTTAAATTTTGGGTCATGGACGTTGTAGGCCTACGCATTCGCACATTGCGACGTCATCTCACCCTACCTATAGGGTCACTTATGACGATCCTATATCATTGTAGTTACCGATATAGGGCACCTGTGACAACCTCAATGCGAGGGTAACCCCTAAACACTGACCCAAAAACACATTTTTAACCAATGAAAATCAATTTTGAATCCATGAAAAGATGAAGTAGAAAGAGATTACCTCTTTAGCGGAGATGACTCGTGAAATTATCCATCGTGCCCTCCGCAATCAACAGTGGAAAATCGAGGTTAAAAAGGTCTTTGGAGCAATATTTGGGTGAATTTACAAATGAAATAGTGAAATGTGGTTTTTTACCTATTTTATTGACTTTTATTTTTTTTCATTTGTATATTATATTATATTTATGCTTTATTCAAGCCCTCAATTCCTAACAACTTTACAAGTGGTTGATTTTCGCAGATTGAAAAGGTCTAGAGGTGAGACGTTGGAACAAGGGTCCGCTTTTTTGGTTTGTTATTATATATTTGTCGCATATACAGATCCTTTTAGGGTTTTTCAGGAAAAACTCTGATCATATTCTTAATTCTTTCTCACGCTCGTGAAACCATGAGAATGAAATTGAGTAGTATTTTGTCATTTTTTCAAACTCATAATGGTGACACGAAAAATGAAACCTATGGAGTACCCTTTAAGATCTTTTCATGCTCCCTAAACATGAAACGATTGTCGAGCGACCTTGTTCTTTTCACACTCATAAAAGTATTTGAAGAAAAAATCTGATGAGCTATAGGTTATCACTTTTTCGGGCTCGTCGAATTAATTTACGAAAAAGGACATGTTGGATTTCTCTTTAAGTGTTTTTCAGACTCTCTAAAATTGAAAAACCCCTAATTATTCTTTCTTTGGACTCATTAAACAAACATCGAAAGACCCATATGGGATCAAACCATTCCTTCTTAGGGTTCGTTAAACATACTCTGAGGAACTCATCCGAAGGATGAGCTTACATTTACAAGCATACGTTATCCTCCTCAAGCTTGCGTAAAAATAAAGAGGTACTCGCCAGAAATGGTGGGGGGGAATTGGGAAAGAAATGTATCTTTGTATTTAATGGAAGTAATAGTCGCTATTGAACATGACACCCCCCTTCATCATTATATCTTGGTTGAGAAATCCATTTGTCTTTCATTTGACCATCCACAAGTACATATGTTGGGTCCTCCTTGAGTCAATGCTGCCAATACCATTGTCGTGTCATTCATATGTTCAAGAGAAGTCCAACCTAAACAAGCCTTCTATTGAGTCGGCCATCTGAAGTTATAAATTTTCAACCATGTCGGCCTTCCCTGAGTCAGTTCTGAATCACTTCATACTCTGATCTACTTCAAATATGTTACTTATTTCGTTTCATTGATGGGGGATACATCAATTTCCTATCAACTTCAACACATTATATAGGAACAATACTTAGAAATCATTTAGTACCTTAGAACCTGCATGCCTCAATGGTAGGTTACTTCACTTCCAACAGTGGGTTCACATCATTGACCCCTGATTGGGAGATTCCATCGAGTGTTCGACTTGAGCTCATTTATTCACATTCGTTGGATTGTACTAGGGTACCTTGGGAGTCATTGACATCAATGGTGATTTGTCTCGCACTTGTTAATGATTTTCATTATTTACTGGTAATCAAGTGGTTTCTACCATGTTCGAATTCGACACCTGTAATCACATGGTTATATTCGTACTTAAGGACGATGGAAATGAAAACCCTGGATCTCATCATTATGATCTAGGTTGCAACGGAGTATTCATGAATTAGTACCGACACATAGATCCATTGTGTATGACTTGTGGCTATGTCCAAATTTTGAATTCTTTAGAGAATAGATCCACAGTGTATTCTTGGTGACTATGTTGATTCATGATGACATGGATCCACAATGTATATTTAGTGGCCATGACTACCTAGAAATTTAAGGACATTTGTAGTCTGAGCAAGGGAATCCCTACCTCATACAATGGTATATTATTATGCAAATGCTTGATTGTTTACAAGTTCCTGATCGATGCGCTCCTTGTTCGACACACACATTCTACAAAGTATTTCAACTGTCACAAGTTCTAACTTCATACTTTGGGGGGAATTTTGTTACACATTATTTGGGTCACCTCAGTGATCACCTGACAACATGTGTTCATGTTCCCTAAAAATATTAAAAGAGACTTTATCCATGGGAAAAGTTATTTTCTTTCCTCTGCTAAAAACCATATGAAGGAAGGTCGTCACACTCTGTTATATGCATGGGGTGTGACGATAACTGATATTGTTAAGAACCAAATATCAATATAGCATAGAAAAAAGTACTCAACGCCTTGAAAAAGAGATAATTTCAGATAATAAGCCTCTTCGAGGGGGAAACCTCCTTTTACCCCACTTAAATGTTCAAGTACAAGATGACTCAAAATGAAAATGTCTCCTTGGTATATATAGGAGACTAGG
>ML818257.1:55197-88526 GCA_009831015.1 Picea engelmannii | reverse complement strand
AGTGGATTGTCCATAACCAGAATACTAGAATAGTCATACCTGCAAAACCAAGCATCGAGTACCTACATTCGGTCAAAGGATTGCTCTCAATTTCAAACACTAGAATGCACAAATGAAAACATGAACTTGATAACAAAACCACGAAATCTAAAAAAGGGGTGAAGCATAAGCAAACCAACCTCCAAAATTTCATAAGGAATTCTTCATCCAAAATTTCATAAGGAATTCTTCATAGACATCAAAACTGAAATTATAGATACAACACAAATATTACAATTCAAATGCATAATGCAAAATAAACTATAGCCTACTACAGATCGATAACTTGTATTTATACCAAAGAGTCCATGCATCATGACATCCAGCATTGGTATTCGATGTGCTATACTGAAAAAAGTAAGAAATGGCCTATAACTTGGGTGTTCTTCATTTATGAAATTTCACTCTCAAAAGGAGAAGCATTTGTTGTTCACCATTCTAGAGAATCATTGCACAAAAATTTATAATACATAAAATTTAGGACAAGTTGAAGTTCCTTACAAAAGGGTGTTTGAGTTTTCATACAAGGTGGAGTTTAGTCAGTAGAATGTAACACAAGCATAAGTTGCAACTTGATATTACAATATTGTGTAATAAATAATATGTAGGTATGAAAATGGCTCAAGAACATTGATCCAACTATTAGTTTTATCACACTATAGTTCGATAGGAATATAGTATATAATTGTGTAGTGAAAGAAAAACTTATAACTGCTATTACGCATAAAATAATCAACAAAAAGGATAGAATATAGAAGATTCTGAAGCAAAGGTTACACTAACTTCTAAGGCTCCAATGGTTTTGTTGCACTATATTACTGACATGTTTCCCATAGAGTTTTCAAATGATTAACCTTATATGAGTGCAATGATTAAAGTGGACTCAATCTGAATTGCTCGTGTTCGTTCATTAATTTTGGAACATGGTTCACTAGGAACATACTGACGCAGACCCTCTACCCTCGGGCTGGAATCCACACAGGATCGTTCTAAATTCTCCTTGAGTCGAAGTGGCTCCCTCGGATCCCTATTGGAACCTCATGAATCTGATCCACAGGTCCTTCATGAAAACCCGCCCTGCGTAATTTAACACCAGGCACAAGCCTTACATCTCCATGCGACCACAACCGGCCTTAGCGCAAGTGCCTTCGTAACTCATGAGTTCGTGAGTCAATGACCTCAACTCCTCTTTCTCCAAACCTCTGATACCCGAGATGTGATACGGGTATGGCTCCTTCCTTGCTAGTGCCTCTACAAGCGACCGTCGGCTAGGGCCTAACTCTAGCACCCCTCGCAACTCGCAACTTCGCGAGTTGGAGTGTTGAGCCCTCATGCTCCTCCTTTGCGAAACCCTGAAGCATGATAAGTCAGCGATGGGTTGACTCCTTCCAAGGTGACACGTGTATGCCACCTGTCGCTTACTTCTGCTTTTTCTGTGTGCTCTATGTTTGCGCCACCTGTCAACCATGTGGTCCCCACTTAACGGACATAACGCGTGTTCGCCCGAGCCCTCGGCGTCCGACACTTCGTGACTTCTACAATCAAAAAGAAACTCTTTAACCCCCAAACCCTCTATACGCAATACCATTCAGAGGTTCTGATCCAACGGTTCTCCCGTGGCTTGGATCCAACGATATGGATCTCCTTATTTGCTCCTCACAATCTCGGGACTTAGAAAAAACAAAAAAATTGGTCTGCCCTCCAAACTCACGAGCTTTGAATTCGCGAAATGATCCAACGATGTGGGTTGAAATGAGATCAATGACTCATCCTGAACCAGGATCAACGGTTCACATTGATTCTTGATCTTAGGGTGGTGAGTTCTTCAAACTCCTAACCACCTTACAACTCCTCCAGATCCTACGGTCCTCGCGATTTCGAAAGTTCTCCACAAAAAATTCTGACCGCCCGATTCACTTCTCAATGAGTTCTACCCAAATGAATCGGTGTTCTCCCTCCTGAACTTGACTTCTATAAGATGATTTTGATCTCCACCTCCCTTTGAACACTTCAAAGGTGTTATCCCTCCTAAACTCTCACTTGCAAACTCAAGCCTCCAAAAAGAAGAGCCCTGCTCGTACTCCTTGCGGCAAACTTTCAAATAACCTCCAGTTATTTGATTCTTCAACCCTATGCACTCTTTGCAACAGTAGTCCTTCAACTTTCCCCTTGGTTGATAAGTTCTAAGACTTCCACTAGCCTGCGCACACCTTGCACGGCTCGGTGTTTCTCTTGCACTTCAGCTGGTATGAGAACAACGGTATCTCTCCTGAGCTTTCTGATATGAAACTTAGACCCTCGTCAACGAACACTTTGCGGATGTTCACTGCACTCCTTCCAGGAATTCTCAAGAAGAGAAACAATTGAAACTCATTCTTCTCCTCTCTCAGACTTTATACATTCACCATGAAATCATACACACAATGCAACATTAAAACAAATGCATAACAGAGAAACAAATCAACTCTAAACATACCATTCAACAAATGTAAACAGTAAGCATCATAACACCATGAAAGTTGATTCAAAGCTTCATATATTAACTCAAGTGCTCCTATACATGGGTTCTTCTCTACAGCTCTCTGCTACAGCTCTACAGCTTATCCAATCTGAATGATAATAATGTTCCTTTTTTTTTCAATGATACAAGGGTGAGTGTGTCTATATCCATTTTCCCTCCTACACTTCTAAACTATCTAATCTATTAAATCAAATCTACCTAATTTCATTAAATAGACTTAAATGCCTATTACATTCGACAAATGAGAGTAATTTCTCCAGATATGTTCATATCTCCAAGACATAAATGTAAGTACGCTTCTCCTAGCTATTACATTAATGCTTCAGTTTTCAAAATTCAAAATGTTTTCATAAAAGAGTGCCCTTTTTCATCTGCATGTCCAGCTGTTCCTTTGGCTAGGCACATGATTTGGCTTTGTACGGTGCTCCTGCATCATACTCCCTTGCTTGAAAATTTTCATGAACTCATGTTCATGAGCTCTTGCACGGTCTGTCCATGCATATGAATTTTTGCTTCATCCTCCCAACTAGCATCTTTCACTGGATGTCCCTTCCACTTGACCAAGTATTCAAAATACTCCTTTCTCCTGGTCTTTCTGCTAATCTTCTTGTCAATTATGCTTTCCATCTGCGGCTTTTCAGCTACAGGCATTTGTTTTGTCCATTGAATTTTTTCTTGCTCATCCTCTGCTCCTACTTCTTCAACTCTATAAGGGTACAAATCCGCAACATTTAATATCAATGAGATTCCAATCCCATCGGGTAATTCAATATCATATGCGTTTGCCCCAAATTTCCTTATGACCTTGCACGGTCCTATCTTTTTCATCTTCAGCTTATTATACGTTCCCTTTGGGAACCTCTCCTTCCTCAGATGTGCAATAATTATATCACCAACTTCAAATTGAAGTTCTCGCTTGTGTTGATCTACTCTCCACTTGTATTCTTGACTTGAACTCTGCAATCGTTCCTTAATTTGGTTGTGAAGCTCCTTGATTCCTTCTGCAAAGTCCTTTGCACTGGCACTCCTGAATTCATTTTGTTCTGAATCCTTCAATTCAAAAACTCCCCTTGGTTGCATTCCATATACAATCTAGAATGGACTCTTCCCTGTGCTTCTATTGAGTGAATCATTGTAAGAGAATTCCGTCTGTGGAAGAATGTGATCCCATTGACTGTGGTGTTCAATCACTAAGCTCCTCAACAAATCTCCCAAGCTCCTATTTACAACCTCTGTCTGTCCATCCGTCTGAGGATGATACACTAAGCTAAAAGACAAACTTGTCCCCAACTTCTTCCACTAGGTCCTCCAGAAATTTCCCACGAACTTGGTATTTCAATCAGAAACGATATTGTTTGGCAAACCATGAAGTCTGACAAATTCCTTGAAAAATAGGTTTGCAATATGAGTTGTGTCACTGGTTTTCTGGCATGGTATGAAATGTTTCATCTTTGAAAATCTATAGACTACCACAAAGATCGAATCACATCCCCTTTGTTTCCTTGGTAGTCCCAATACAAAATCCATGCTCACTGTGTCCCACGACCTTTTAGGTATGGGTAATGGTTGGTATAACCCTACGTTCTGCCTTTTTCCTTTTGTGTGCTGGCAAATTCTGCATCTATCCATGAATTTATTAACATCTGTTCTCATCCCTGGCCAATAATATGAGCCATTCAACTTTGAGAATGCTTTATCATGACCAAAATGTCTGACCAATCCTCCACTGTGTTTTTCCTTCAGCAAATTCTCCCTCATGGAGCATTTCGAAATACATAGTTGATTCCCCCTGAACAATAATTCTTCTTGGATCATGTATTTAGTCCATTGGCTTCTATCTCTAAGAATTGGATTCTCATATGCCTCATATGCCTCCTTAAAATCTGGGTCATCCCTGTACATTTCTTTGAGGTTATCAAAACCCAAAGTCTTGAATCTGAATTCCTGCATAAGCAAACATTTCTTGCTCAAAACATCAACAACTTTGTTAGCAGTTCCATAAATATGCTTAATCACAAAAGTAAAATTATGCATGTATTCAACCCATTTAGCATGCTTTTGGTTCAACTTCTCCTATCGAGTCATGAATTGTAAAGCGTGATTATCGTTGTACAAAACAAACTCCTTGGGAACCAGATAGTGTCTCCATATTTTTAGCGCTTGTATGACTGCGTAGAATTCCTTTTCATATGTGGAGTACTTAATCTTCGCTTCATTCATTTTTTCACTGAAATATGCGACTGGCCTATTGTCTTGGCTCAAGACCGCTCCAATTTCAAATCCACTTGCGACACACCTAACCTGGAATGTCTTGCATAAATCTGGAAAAACCAGAATTGGTTGCTCAGTGATCTTCTTCTTCCTTAGCTCGAAACTCTTTTCTACTTCCTCTGTCTAGTGAAAAGATTTATGTCTTCTCTTCACCGTATCCATCATTGGTGCGCTAATTCCACTGAAGTTTCGGATGAATTTCCTGTAGAATCTAGCCAAACCATGGAAGCTTCGAATTTCAAACATGATCTTCTGTGATGGACAATTCTTAATCGCCTCTATCTTTTTTGGATCCATCTTCAACTCATTTGCAGAGATAACAAAACCCAAATAAATGAGTTATGTCTTCATAAATGATGATTTATTCATATTGATAAGAAATTTCTCTTGCTGTAATCTTCTCATTACTGCAACTAAATGCTTTAAGTTTTCTGCTTCTATCTAACTGAAAATTAATATATCATCAAGATATACAATAACAAATTTCCCTACGAAATCCTTCAGGACTTCATTCATCAACCTCATGAAAGTACTGGGCACATTTGTTAAGCCAAATGGCATGACAAGCCATTCATATAGCCCTTTATTTGTCTTGAATGTTGTCCACCATTCATCACCTTCTCTCATTCGAATTTGATGATACCCGCTTTTCAAATCAATCTTTGAAAAAAAAATTGCTCCACTCAAGCAATCCATCAAGTCGTCCATCCTTGGCAATGGAAACTTGTATCTGATGGTAATCTTATTGATTACCCTTGATTCTGTACACATTCTCCAGCCTCCATATTTGTTTGGGTTGAGCACTGTCAGAACAGTGCATGGACTCAAGCTTTCTCGAATCAATCCTTTGTCCATTAAGTTCTGGACCTGCCTCTTAAGTTCTTCATTTTCCTGGGGCGTCAACCGATAGACAACTTTGTTCGGTAAGCTAGCTCCAGGTATAAGATCTATATGATGACTTATACTCCTGATAGGTGGCAATGAACAAGGCAGTTCATCCACTACTATATCAGAAAACTATCCCCGCAACTCCTGGATTTCTTCTGGTAAATCATCTATTCTCGTACTGGTCAAAACAATTATGGGCTTCCCAACCACAATAAATTATTTGTCTTCCTTCTTTGTAACCTCATCAAGAAGTTCCTTCCCACTCATGAGAAGTACAGTGTTGCTTGTCTCTGTTTTCACTTATTTATCCTTAATTGGCAGCAACATGTGAGTCCTACCATTTTTTTCCATGGTGTACGTGTTCTTTCTCCCACAATGAATTACGTTTCTGTCATATTGCAACGGTCTACCCAACAATAGATGACAAACATCCATGGGAATGACATCACATAATATCTCATCTTTATATCCTCCTATTTTAAATTCAACTAAACATTGTTTAGTGACATTTACCCAATGTCCTTTTTGTAGCCACGAAACTCTGTATGGGCTTGGATGTACAACAGTCTCCAGCTCTAGCTTCTCTACCATCTTTGTAGATATGATATTGTTTGTGCTACCGCTGTCCACTATGACCTTGCATACCCTATCGTTAGTTTTGCAAGAAGTCTAAAACAGACTGTTTCTTTGGGATGGGTTCTCTGCCTCCTTCTCTGGCTTCAAGAGAACTTTCCTCATCATCAAAGATCTTCCTCCCTCAGCGTCTTCTGCCTCAACATTCCGTCCTTGAGCTTCAAAAATGTGAGTTTCACCACCATCTTTCTTCTTATCCGGACACTCATAGGATTTATGTCTGATTTTTCCATAGACAAAGCATTTCACTTCACCTCCTCTACTTCTTCCTCTTCCTCTGGCTCGAGGAAAAGTATTTCTATTAGCATACTACCTTCCTTGTGAGCTTCCTCCTCTCTCAGATTGAGTTCGAGGTTTCTTCCCCTCTTCTTTAGGTTTCTGAGTTCTGTCTTGGGAAATTGTTTTGCCTCTGGCTTGACTTCTACCTTGGCCTCTTTGACCTTGCTTCCAGCTCAACTTCTCCTTAGCTTTCAGAGCTATCTGATAAGAATATTCCACATTTTGAATGGCCACCATGCTTATCTCATTTTGAATTTCATATCACAAACCATTCATGTACCTGAAAACTTTTTCATCATCGCCTTCCCGATGGCCTTCTCTGATGTTTATCCTGTAGAATTCTTCAGTGTATTATTTCACTAACATCAGCTTCTGTCTCAATTTTTGCATCCTCCGAAACAGAGTGATTTGATAATCCTTGGGTATAAATTTGGCTTTCATCTTTGCAACCATTCTATCCTAGCTTTGATTTTATGCTTTCCCTTGCAGCGTCTGTCAACCTGCATTTCATCCCACCATAGTGTCGCATGCCCTTTAAGTCTGGTAACAACATGTTTGACCTTCTTATCTTCCTCAACATCCTCATAGTCAAAGTATTTTTCTAGAGCTCTAATCCAGTATAGAAGCTCTTCAACATCTAAGTTTCCTTCGTACACTGGAATGTCCATTTTTTCTCTGGCACCTCTCCTTGCAAAAGCCCTGAATAGGCATTCATCTCCAGCATCCTCGACTGCAACTTCTTCTCCTTCATTTCCAACTTCATTTTCACTTTCAACCTCGCTAATATCCCCAATGTCGACTGTGCTCCTTTGTGTTGTCTCCATAGCATCAATCCTGGCACGTAATTCTCGCATTTCTCTTTCCACTGCTGGATCAGGCATTGGCCTATCTCTTCTTCTCGGCGGCATGGCTGAAAAAAATTTCTCTTCTCTCTCTGCTACAGAAAGAAAATAATTTGTTCTGGGCTCTGATACCACTTGACACAGACCCTCTACCCTCAGGCCGAGATCTGCATACGATTGTTCTAAATTCTCCTCGAGCCGAAGCAGCTCCCTCGGATCCCTATTGGTACCTCACGAATCTGATCCACAAGTCCTTCATGAAAACCCACTCTACACAATTTAACACCAGGCACAAGCCTTACGTCTCCATGCGACCACAACCAGCCTTAGCACAAGCGCCTTCGCAACTCGCGAGTTCATGAGTCGATGACCTCGACTCCTCTTTCTCGAAACCTCCGATACCCGAGATGCGATACGAGTATGGCTCCTTCCTCTCTAGTGCCTCTACAAGAAACTGTCGGCTAGGGCCTAACTCTAGCACCCCTTGTAGCTTGCAACTTCATGAGTTGGAGTGTTGAGCCCTCGTGCTCCTCCTTTGCGAAACCCCAAAACATGATAAGTTAGCAATGGGTTCACGCCTTCCAAGGTGACGCATGTACGCCACCTGTTGCTTACTTCTGCCTTTTCTGTGCGCTCTATGTTTGCGCCACCTATCAACCACGTGGTCCCCACTTAACAGACGTGATGCGTGTTTTCCCGAGCCCTTGGCATCCGACACTTCGTCACTTCTGCAGTAGAAAAGAAACTTTTTCAACCCCCAAACCCATGATACGCGATACCACGCGGAGGTTCTGATCCAACGGTTCTCCCGTGGCTTGGATCCAACGGTCTAGATCTCCTTCCCTGCTCCTCACAATCTTCGAACTTCACAAAAACCAAGAATTTGGTCTGGCCTCCAAACTCACGAGCTCAAAATTCATGAAATGATCCAATGACGTGAGTTGAAACGAGATCAACAACTCATCTTGAACCATGATCAACGGTTCACGTTGATTCTTTATCTTAGGGTGGTGAGTTCATCCAACTCCTAAGCACCTTACAACTCCTCCAGATCCTACGGTCCTCGCGATTTTGTGAGTTCTCCACAGAGAATTATGACCGCCCGATTCACTTCTCAATGACTTATGCCCAAACGAATCAGTGTTCTCCCTCCTGAACTTGACTTCTATGAGAAGATTTCGATCTCCACCTCCCTTTGAACACTTCAAAGGTGTTATCCCTCTTGAGATTTCACTTGCAAACTCAAGCCTCCAAAAAGAAGAGCCTTGCTCGCACTCCTTGCGGAAAACTTTCAAATAACCTCTGGTTATTTGAGTCTTCAACCCTGTGCACTCTTTGCAACAGTAGTCCTTCAACTTTCCCCTTGGTTGATAAGTTCTAAGACTTCCACTAGCTTGTGCACACCTTGCATGGCTCGGTGCTTCTCTTTCACTTCAGCTAGTATGAGAACAAAGGTATCTCTCCTGAGCTTTATGAGATGAAAATCAAACCCTCGTGAACGCACACCTTGCGAACGTTCACTGCACTCCTTGCAGGAATTCTCAGGAAGAGGAACAATTGAAACTCATTCTTCTCCTCTCTTAGACTTCATACATTCACCATGAAATCATACACACAATGCATCATTGAAACAAATGCATAACAGAGAAACAAATCAACTGTAAACATACCATTCAACAAATGTAAACAGTGAGCATCATAACACCAAGAAATTTGATTCAAAGCTTCATATATTAACTCAAGTGCTCCTATACATGGGATCTTCTGTACAGCTCTCTACTACTGCTCTACAGCTTATCAAATATGAATGATAATAATGTTCCTATTTTTTTCAACGATACAAGGGTGAGGGTGTCTATATTCGTTTTCCCTCCTACGCTTCTAAACTGTCTAATCTATTAAATAAAATCTACATACTTTCATTAAACAGACTTAAATGCCTATTACATTCAACATATGAGAGTAATTTCTCCAGATCTGTTCATATCTCCAAGACATAAATGTAAGTACGTTTCTCCTAGCTATTACATTAATGCTTCAGTTTTCAAAATTCAAAACGTTTTCATAAAAGCATGCCCTTTTTCATCTGCACATCCAGTTGTTCCTTTGGATAGGCATGTGCTTTGGCTTTGTACAATGCTCCTGCATCACATACTCTTTTAGCCAAGGAAAATAGTCAATAGAAGAAACAATTTATAATTCATAATCATTTTCGAGGAAAAGAGATGTGAAAACAAAGTTAAACTGAACCATCTCAACCCCTTAGAATTTTATTCCTTCGTTGCGAACTCCTAGCTACGAAGTTGTTGAATCAATCTCCTCTACCTTTTCGACAGGGACTTGTTCTTCAACAACTCTCCTTGTTATATATATATATATATATATATATATATATATATATATATATATATAGTATTATTACTTACATTTTATTTCACATTGTTTTGAATTTTTGTGTTGTCTTGATTATTATATGGTTATGTATTATATATTGTTTTGTTATTGCTTGTTTAATTGTTATATGATGTGCTGTTATTATATGTACTTGTAACCCTTGTTTTGCTAATACATAGGTATTGTTTATTGTATTGATACGTATATTGTTGGTATTATATTTATTGATAACCATTGTTTTGTTAATTTATTTTTTTTACATTGTTATATATTGTTGCTTTATATACTGTTGCTTTATATACGTTGTTATATTAGTTTGTTGTTTTATTATTTTGTTAATTGTATATTGTTTTATCTCATGTGTATTGTTATTGTTATGTTAAATATTGGTTTATTGTTTTTTCAAATATATGTATACACATTATTACTTATTAAGTATTGACATGTCTTGATATAATTATTATATGTTTCTCTTTTGTAGTGCTATTTTTATTGGTTTATTGTTTTGTTAAAGATACATACATGTTATGATATTGTTATTATATTTTTCTCTTTGTTAAGCAACACAAGTATATGTGTAGTGTTAAAAGGATTATCGTTGCGAAGCAATTTCATTCATGTACATTTAACCAAAATAATCTCGTACCAACACATACCTTTCTTTTTTGGGTGTATCATTTTTTGAGGACTAATATGTGAAGTGTGTTTCCTTTGAAGCCTTTACATTGCATTTCTTTAATTTGTTTATTTACATCATAAGCGTGAATCCACTATAGGAATATCATTTAAAGTTAAAGACACTAATAAGCTACTTCCTTAAAGTTACATGAACATCCTTGGATGAAATATTACAACTCAGAACTTTATAACATTAGTTGTTCCACAACCAGGTTATAAATTCCTTGGTGTTGTTTTTTAGAACTTTTATTTGCCTTGATTTCTATGCATGATTTTTCTTTCTTTGATTTTCTTTCCTTAATTGGACTGTCATCGACATAGGAGAAATTAGAGATTTAATCCTACATTTCATGTGATTTCACCTCTAAATTTATGAACCTTGGGGTTGACACTTAATTGTAACAAAAATTATCACATATACTTTACCCAACAAACCTTATACTATTTGGTTGAGGAAAATTGGGCCACCAGGAAGGGCACATCCCCTCCTTGGCCACTCAGGAGGAGGAAGGCACTCCAGTTAGCTACAAAATCTTCTAATGCAAGGAGGATGCTCCATAATGATAGTATGATAGTTAACGTCATCCATCTTCTTAGAAACAACCCTTTCCAATCTAGTTGAGCAAGGAGCTCTATAATAAATGTTAGTATGTAGTCAACATTAGTATGTTATATTGTAAAAAGTCCTCATGAGTTAGGTTTAGCAGTGTGTTGGATAATAAATTGTCAGTAGTTTAAATCCACAATAGTAATTTCCATTGTAACAACTAATAACGCTATGGAAAAAGTCTCCTTGCATTATAAAAGGAGCTCCTCTCTTAGTGAAAGATGGATGATTATTTCCTTGTTCTAATTATTTTTCTCTATTGCATGTATGTTCTATTTTCTCTACTCTGGTCTATCTAATTGTTTCTCTTCACTAGATATTTTAGTTCATTGGGTGTGGTTTCATATATGAATTGAAGATTAATTGGTATCATAGCTTATATGTTGGAAATATTCTACTTTCAATCAAGAAGTAGATGGGAAGGACATCCACCAATTTCAAAAAACTTTTTTGTGGTAGTGGGTTCTCAGAACTTAATGCTCTACTAAGATTTTTCCAATATTCCCTTCTTAGGGATTCTATTTCCTCAGTGGACTAGTTACACAAGGTATCAGTATGCTTGATTCACAACATACCCCTCTTAGGGTTTTCCACTACCTCAGTGTGTCAGTTCAACGGGATATTAGTGCACCCTATTCCACGTGTTTCAATGCACCATTTCCAGTACCCTCCTCTCAAGAATTTTAGGGTGCTCTCTTCATAAAATTTATGAGTGTGCCTTTGGAAATCAAGCTTATTGACTAATACTCTATGAGATGTTCCCCTATTGATCCAAGTGGTGAATAAAAATCATGTCATTGTGAAAGAATAAATCCACACAAGACTCGGCGAGATTGTTGACTCTTGGATCTACAATCTTTCCACCTACTTCAAGAGATGTATTTATATGGACGAAGACATAAAAATTCATATAGAAATACTGCAATTGTAGGGAATTGAGAAATCCTGGTGGGATACTCATCTAGAGAATGGTTCATTGGTCATTGACCTCATAGAACCTCCAACTACAGCACTGACAATCATCATGCCGTGGGATGGATATTTCTAGGAACTCAGAGAACACTTATATCCCTGAGGATATCAAAAAACCATCCTTACTAAATAGTTGTATCTCTAACAAATCTCCAATTAGTCTATATATATCTACATCAATGCATTTTGCAAGTTGTGCATCCAACTACACATTTCATATTCAGAAGAGGTACTAATTGTTAAATTTAATTCTAGTTTGTGATTGGTTTTCCATTGTGAAGTTGATTTATTTGAAAGTCCTTCCTTAGAAAACCCCTTTCTTCAGGCCTTGGTCATGGAACATAAAGTGGCTCCTAGAATATGCTCTCCTCCAACCCAATTTGATCCTTCTACTTCTAGTCATTAACATACTAGGAATTCCTCTATTTCCCATTCTTCCCATCCACACCTAGAAATGCACCCTAGTGTACCTTTAATAATATCAAATCACATGCATGTGCAAACTATTTGGAACTTAACAACAATCACACCAACAAGACTCTATTTGTAGATGTCACTCATCAAGATTCCCCTGACCATCCGAAAGCAGTCTCCCTTGAAAATCTTACAGAAGATGACCCCTCTCTGATCATAATGACCACTAATGAACCCAACATCTCTAATGTATGTCTGTTTACACATAATTGTCATATTAAGAATGATTTGGCTACTCCCATATTTGACAACGGAAGCCAAAAGAACCTTGTGACCCATAACATTTTCTAATGCCTTAACCTTCCCACCACTCTGCACCCGACACCATATCATCCTAGCTGGGTACAAAAGGAAGGCCCTCGCCTCACTGTATGCCAATGTTGTGTGGTGACCTTTGTTATTATCCCTTCCTGGGATACTTTTTTGTGTGATGTCTCTCCTCTTGATTGTGTCAATTTGTTACTTGTCCTTCCCTACCAATAAGCCCAATATGTTTCTTGTCATAATAACTATCATCAATATCAATTGCAACATGAGGGGAACACCTATGTGCTTACTTCTTTTCTTAAATCGACCAAACCTATTACTAAAAAAGAATCCCTTAATCAAGTAATTATGAACCAATGCATCTCTTTGTGCTTAGTTTTCCCCATTAACCCACACAACCAGAAAAAACTTGCACCTTTTTCCATGGCTCCCCTTCTCTAAGAATTAGCAGATGTATTTGCTCAACTCAGGATACTTCCCCCATTTCAGTATTTGGAGCACACACTTGATTTAATTCTTGGCTCTTATTTTCCTAACACCCCATCCTATCACATCTCTCCTCGAGGGGTTGTTGATATAGAATGCCCATTGGTCAAATTTTGAGCACATACCATACTCCACATTCATTGTTACCTGATGCATCCCCCACCTTTATTGTCCCAAACAAGGATGATTCAGAATGTTTCCTAGTGAACAACTATTGTTTTCTTAAAAATGATGTTGTTAAAGACGGCTACCCCCTACCTTGGATGGAGGATTTACTGGACCACTTACAAGAGGATTATTCCTTCACGCATATGAATTTGACAGTTGGCTACCATCAAGTTCACATGAATGAAACAAGTCATTTGGATAAGTGGAAGGTCATTTGCCTTGATGGTATATCAATATTCAATAATTCTTGGGTAGAGAATCTTCAACACATCTGAAACATAATTGAGCTATTGCAAGAACATACACTTCATGTGAAGAAATCCTATTTTGTACACACATTATTTTTTCATTCAGGACTAATACTAGATACGATAAGGGGTCAATTAGATCCATCTTAGGTACAGGTTTTGGCACAATGGCCAGCGCACTCCAATTCCCATGACCTCAAGAGTATTTTTGGAAAGATGGAGCACCACTTCGCTCAGCTTCATACCACATTATGCTCTACACATTCCCTCCATTTTCCAGATAGGAATCATCCCTTTGATATTGAGAAGGATGCATTTCATTTTTCCATTGGGGTTGTACTTAAACATAGAGGTCATCTGGTGTCCTACCATTCAAAAACTCTTTCTCCTAAATCTGCACATAAAAAACAAGAACAATTGTCATCTCAATGTTTTATCTGCATGTTGGATCAGCTCCATACTCAGGAAAAAACATCCTTACAAGCATCCCAATACCCTGTGAACTAGAGGCATGATCAACAGTGCGCACCATTGTTCTTTATCCGGAGAGATCATGTGGGGATTTTTGTGGAAAAGTACCAATTCAAACGCCAACGTCATACACTCCACCCATTATGTTATGGCCCATACACTAATATATAATGCATAGGAAAGAATTCATATCGCTTGGACTTTCCTTCCTCGCTCAGCTCAACGATGTGTTTATTGCGAACAACCCCAAGATGTTCGATCCAACTCTCTTTCAAGATGAAAAAAACTTCATCATATAGTGGATAATGTGCCATATTATTATACTTCTCTACTTGTGGATAAAATTCATGACTTCAATATAAGGACCACTCTCCAAAAACAATACTTTTCATATCTATTGGGTAAAAAAGAATAGACTCCAACGCAGGCTAAAGAGATGTCTACATAGACATTATAACACATGTTTCCTCATTTGTTGGTGGAAAAAAGGAGACTTCTAGATCTAAATAGGGAGGAATTGGGCCACCATGAAGGGAACATCGCTTCCTTGGCCACTCTGTAGGAGGAAGGTGTGCCAACTCAATACAAAAAATTTCAGTTAAGCACTCTAGTTCTCTAAAAAAAAATCCAATTTAAGGAGGACACTCCATAATGTTATTATGTTAGTTAACGTCAACCATATATTTAGAAACAACCCTCACCAGTCTGATTGAGCAGGGAGATTCATAATAAATGTTAGTATGTAGTCAAATTCAGTCAATTATATTGTAAAAATCCCTCGCAAATCCAGTTGAGTAGGGCGCTTCATAATAAATTATTAGTAGTTTAAATCTGTAGTATCAATTTCCATTGTAATAGCTAATAATGTTGAGAAAAAAGTCGACTTGCATAATAAATGGCACCCTCTCTTACTGAATAGATGGATGTTTATTTTCATGTTCTAATTATTCTTCTTTATTTCATGTATGTAATGTTTTCTCTCCTTTTCTCTATCTAACTGTTCTTTACTATGTATTTTAGTTCAGTAGTTGTGTTTTTAGATATGAATTGTAGATTAAAAAATCCACAAAAGAATACACATATTAATAATTAGGAATATATTTCTACAATATTTCAATTTTTCTATTAATAATATTTAATCGATAGGATATGTATGTTGTTGATTAAGGTTGGTTTTCATTGATGTCAACCCTTGAAGAAAGCCTGGTAGCACAAAGGTTTGGCTAATGGAGCTAAGTTTGTTTGATGTAAAGATGAATCATTATTGTTTTGTCATGGTTGATAATAAGTATAAATGGATGAACTCCAAAGTGGTCCCCTTATGGTGAAATCCCTCACAGGAAGACGCTTTGTGGATTGAGTTATCCTAGAAGTATGGTTAGAGAACCCATGCTTATTTGTGGAATAATGAGATTAAGGTCAGTGAATTTGTCAGTGAAACTATCCTATATGAATAGTTATTTTCATGCCATTTCCGGTGGTTTTGGAACGTCACATAACTCCTCACGGTTAGAGATGTATGGCCATGAGAAGTTGGAGAACCCAGGTTTGGCTAATGGACCCAAGGTTGTTTGATGGATAATGGTATGATTTTTGATATATTTGAAGGTAATACTATTCTATATGGATAGTACATGTCATTCCATTTCTGGTGGTATTTGGAACGTTACATAAATCCTCGGGGTTTGAGAGTTATGGCCTTATGAAGTTGGAGGACCCTCATATGCAATCTAGAAGCCCCAAAAGGTGAAAGTAGTCAAAGTGGTTTAAGATATTTTAGAAGGTAAATAATAAAGTGAAGTGATGAGTTTACTATAATTCAAAGTGAATACAAAATAAATTATTTGAATAACAAATTCAATGGAGAATTTAGAAGTGGGTTAACCCTAAAATAAGGAAAGTGGGCAAAGTGACCTAGAAGATGTTTTTAAGGAAGCTACTTGGAGAGTATAAATAAGAGGCAAGACTCTCTCATTTAAATTTACACTTGAGAATATTGAATATATATAGGTGTCTGAGGTAACCAAAGGATATATAAGTCGAATTTTATAGGGAAGGTGAAGAAAAGAAGGCTGGAATTCAAGGGAGGATAAATTTGTTTGATGATGCTTTCTAAGGTATGTTATTTACAGGCCATCTCACCATTTTCACAATAAATTGTTTTCTAGAACGATTCAGACTGTGAAATTGATATGCCATTGAGGAAACATATCCAATTATCTGTGGTAAAAAATTCATCTTGTGGGTCATTTTATTTTTGGAGTTACACTCTGTGGAAAACAGGGTTTGTGGCTAGTCCTGAAACTAGTCTAAAATAGGTGTTTTGGGTAAAAGCATCATAAATTCTTCAGAATAGATCCAAATTTTGTAAGAAAACATGTGTTGGTTATAGTACAGTCTATAGTATGTTGTGTAAAATATTCACATCCATTCAACAAAAATTTCGTGTGGGTCACGCTCTACAAGGTCGATCTCTAGAATAAGCCAGAATTCAACAAGGTATGCCATTTTTGCTATAACTCCTTTTCTGAGAGGTTCCAAGTAGTTACACATAAATAATTTCATAAAACACACTGAAGAACATTTTGTATCATTTTCAGATCTTTATTCATTACAGGTACATGGTTATGATTATTCCAAGTTAGGGTTGTTGACTAATCCAAAACTAGTCATGTGAGACTAAAGAAAAGTTTGATGAAAATGATAGTCTCTTGTTGTTAAAGTTAAGGAAGTTTTTCAAGTATGTGATCATATACACCAGGTATATCACATAGTTACAAATCATATTTGTATTATGAAATTGATGAGGGATTTTGGTTGAGGTACAAGTTGGGTACATGGTTGAGACAAGTAGTTGTTGTGTTGGCACATACATGAGGTCTATAGTCGATGATGTTGGTACATATTGATGAGTCATAGTTGATGAGTAGTTGACACATGATTGGTAGATACTTGGTACATTGTTGGTTGCACTTTTTTATGGTACAGATTGATTACAGGTTGTCTGGTACAGGTTGGCGCATGGTTGTTGCATGTGTTTATGGTATACGTTGATTACAAGTTGAGGTACAGGTTGATGCATGGTTCATGTTTATTGGTATAGGTTTACAATGGTATATCTCACATTGATAGTGGTATAGTGGTTCCATCATTCTACTTCTACTTTAGGGAAGTTGGACGGGGCAATGACAAGTGGTTGTAGCCAACTTTTCGTTGTAGCCAAAGAACGTAGGGGTTTGTAGCCTCCTTATGGTTGTAGCCAAAGAATTTGGGAGTTGGAGATTCCCTAAGGTTGTACCCTGAGAAAATAGGGGTTTAAGGCCCACCCAAACAGATCCTTATAAAACAAAAGTTTAAAACATAAAAATGCTATAATAATTTCTATTTTGTTCTCTATTCAGCATAATAACAACTCACTGTTCAACATAATTTTAAAATTAGCAACATGATGATGAATAACATATTCAGCATAAATAATATATAAAAAAATGAACAACATAACAATAATGATCACAACATAATAATGATGATAAATACCTCAAACTGATGTTGTTCTGAAACTCTGCCCAAGCTGAAGGTCTGCCCAAAACTGACTAACCTCCCAGCTAGCTAGGAACAACCTATTCGACTCCCTAGCCCCAAGATTCCTTATGGTTTCCTAGCCCCCGAGCCCAAAATTCCCAGCAACAGGTGCCCCCCTGTGAAATTCCTCAAGCAATCTCCTCAAGTAAAACCAGTAATCCAGATGCAGTCCAAAACTAATACAGAACCCCCCCAAAACTCAGTTCCCAAACTGCCTCCTCGAATATGAAAATATTACTCCTACCAAAAAACAGCTCCCTCTCCCGAGTGATTTTTCCTTGACTTGTCTCCATTCCCTTCCATTATCCATCGCCTTATCCCTCCATTAAACCTCAACCACCTTATCCCCCCTTCCATAAATGGGTCCATCTACCAATACAATTGTATTATTAACTAAGTATTCATAATAAAAATTAATAATTCATTAAATTAATATTAATTAAAAAACTGTTTAATCATGATAATTAATTAGTTAAACAAATATTCATTAAACAAATATTTAATCATGATAATTAATTAATTAGTTAGGGTTGTTATGTACACCCACCCTTCAGGAAACTTCATCCCGAAGTTAAAGTAATATATGATACAAGGGAAATGACACATGGTTCACACATTCATATCCAATAACCAACATTATCAGTAACTAAGCCAAGAAAACTCATACCTACTAGTGTACATGTGCAAGAAATGCATGTGTAGCTAGCACATACAAGTCTCATGCGTGTACTAATAACAATAACTATCACCTCTATAGTAATTTTTGTATGTGTCCAATCCAATCAACAAGACTATTCATTTTATAAAAGATAATAAACCAATCAAATGTTTTTGAAATCCCTTAATTGCAATAATCTAGATCCACAATGTTTATTTAGACAATTGTAGTTTATTTAAGTAATTATGAATATACATCTATACACATTTTCTTTTCAGAAGGAAAAACAATAAATTCCACCATAAGGAAAATCTCCATACACTCTCAACTATTTCTATTCATCCTTCCTCCCTAACTTACTTCCATCTTCCATTCCTATCCTTCCTCTTTTGGACTATCTTGGAGCATCAACTATATTTACCTAACTCCAAATAGAACCCCTAAGAGGAAGTGTCACTATCTTAACCAAGCTTCCCCAACAGGCAACTGACAGTCAACATCACATGTCTAGGGGAGCGTGAGATAACATCGTCCTCCCATGACTCCAGGTTTCGGAGGATACATGATGGGAAATGCCTCCACCCCTCCTAACAGGACTAGGGTCCACACCCTACAATGGAGTATACAGTGGCACTGTGTTGCTGGGAATTTTGTCATTGTTTATTCAAGTTTTAGGCAGTCTCACCACCTGAAATCCTACACTGGTCCACATCATAGAAATGGATTCAAACCAATATAATTTCACATAAAAATATTCATACCATATTGTTTCTCGGTCGGTGGTCATGACATCCACTTTCATTACCATTAACCCTTGGCTATTTCATAGCCCATTGACCTGCAGATTAGTCTATAACACAAACTCATACATATCTATGCATCATCCTCATGTAAATGCATACAACCATAATCTCAATTCGGTATCCATGTACCAACAACTTTAATGTCAAAATTTCCAAGTTAGAAATAGATCTCATAATATCGCCATACTTCAATTAACGTTACCCATTCATAAAATTTTCATTTACATAATAGATTGCATTATATCCACCATCATTCACATAATGTTAAAATTCATAGATTTCACATTCACCTAATAGATTGCATCATATCCATCATCATTCAAGTGACATTTAAACATTTATAGAATTTACATTCACATAGTAGGTCTCATCATATCCATCATCATTCAAATAACATTTAAACATTCATATAATTTACATTTACATAGTAGATCGCATCATATCCATCATCATTCAAGTAACATTTTAAACATTCATAAAGGTTCATTTGTCTTAAAAGTTCAAGTGTAGCACTAATAGTTTGACTGTGAATAGAAAATAAAGGTGATTAGGCCTCATGTAATCCTATCTGTCTAAGTCAAAAGGTGGTGTTACATACACCCAACCTTCGAGAAACATATTCTTGAGGTGGTAAAAAAAGTGAGGGATAATCTCGTCGTAATGTCTCGGCATCCCCCCAAGTAGCAAATCCTGGGCTATACTTGTCCCACTAGACCTTAACTTGGTCTACCAAACGGTTCCTGAGTTGTCGAACTCTACGGTCCAATATGCGTAATGGTTCTACCATGAGGTTTCCCACGTCTGATACCTGCAATTCCTTACAATTTAGTTTATGTGAATGATCAACAACATAATGACGTAGAAAAAATACATGAAAAACATTATGAGTTTTATGCAAGTCGGGTGGAAGTACGAGACGATAGGAAACGGGTCCAATTTTCTCTTGGATTTTGAACGGCCCTATAAATCGAGGTGACAAATTTTTCCCCTTCCAAAACCAAATGGTACTCTTATTAGGCCTGATACAAATGAAAACCTTATCTCCCACTTTATAACTTCGGTCATTCCTATGTGCATCCACATAAATTTTCGATCTATCTTGTGCTTCCTTTAGTCTCTGCCTAATCTGAATCACATGTTCCTCCATCTATTGAATCAATTATGGCCCAACTGTTACTCAGTATTCTAATCTTTCCCAACTCAATGGTGTTCTACATGGACTTCCATACAAAGTTTCATAGGGTGGCATTCTGATGGAGCTATGAAAATTGTTATTGTAGGCGAAGTCTACCAAAGGTAGATACTTCTCCCAATGGGTTTGATTATCCATAACATACATCCTAAGAATGTCGTCCATAACCTGATTTAATCTCTTGGTTTTCCCATTTGTTTCTGGATGATAAGTTGTTCTTAAGTTCAACTGAGTCCCCAATGTTGACTACAAACTTGTCCAAAACCTAGAAGTGAATTTGGAGTCCCTATCTGAAATGATCTTCTTGGGTATCCCGTGCAAACGGATGACCTCACTTACAAACACGCGTGCCACATCAGTGACATCGTAAGTGTCTCTAACCAGAATAAAATGAGCACTCTTAGTCAACTTATCAACTATCACAAGGATTTCATTGTGTCTATGAGATGTGAGCAGAAACCCCACAACAAAATCCATAGAAATCACTTCCTACTTGGACATAGGAACATCATGTGGTTGTAGGAGACTTGCCAGTTGATGGTGGTCACCTTTCACTTATTGACACTCTAGGCACTTGGCGATGAAATGGACTACATCGCACTTCATTCCTACCCAAAATAAGAGCTTCCTCATGTCTGCGTACATTTTCTTCACACCCGGATGCACACAATAAAGTGCTCGATGGGATTCCTTCATTATGATGCTTCAAATATCCCCACCTTCGGGGATGTACATCCTTCCTTGGTATCTTAATAGCCCATCTTCTTGCAGGATATATCCTTCATACTTTGGATCTAATTGCCTCCCACTATGGAGGTTTGAAGTAACCTTTAAATACCAACTATCTCCAAGGAGTTGCGTCAACACATATTCCCGCAGATTGAATTTTAAGGGTACCAAGGAGAAGACATGTGGTCTCCTACTCAAGGCATCTGCGACCACATTTTATTTTCCCTTGATGTATGAAATAACAAAATCATACTCACTCATAAACTCACTCCATCGCCTCTATGTGGCATTAATATCCCTTTGAGTGAAGAGATGTTTTAAACTTTCATGGTCCGTTTTGAGCTCAAAGCTTCTCCCCACTAGATAGTGCCTCCAAAGTTTTAGAGCTAGCATTATAGCTACCAACTCTAAATCATGAGTAGCGTAAAGCTCCTCATGTTTCTTGAACTTTTTTGATGCATAAGCTATCACTCCTCCATCTTGAATTGGCATGGCCCCCAACCCTTTCTTCGAGGCATCCATGCAGACTGTGAAGTCCTTTTCCATATTCGACACTCGTAGAATTGGCGCACTAGTTAGTGGCGTCTTAAGCTCGATGAATGCACTATCACTTTATTTTGTCTATTCATACCTGACCCCCTTGCATAGAAAAGTGGTGATGGGTTTCACTATTTTAGAGAACCCTTCCACAAATCTCTGATAATAACCTGCTATCCCCATGAAGCTTCTTACCTCATGAGCATTTTTCGGCACTGGCCATTCCATAATGGCCTTTAACTTTTCTAGGTCCACAAAGATTCCTTCGTTGGAAATGATATGACCTAAATAGTGAATTTCCTTCTGGAAGAAGGAACGCTTCGAAAACTTCCCATACAATGTTTTCTCTCTAAGGCAGGACAACACCACTCACAAGTGTTCCTTGGGCTCTCTTTCATTCTTGGAAGAGATGAGGATGTCATATAGAAAGACTTGTACAAAATGGTCTAAGTACTTATGGAATACACCGTTCATGAGGCTCATGAATACTATTGGCACATTGGTAAGTCCGAACAGTACTACAACGAACTTGTAATGCCCAAACCGATTTCGAAAGGAAGTTTTAGGAATATCGCCCTCCTTAATCCTTAATTTGTGATATCCTGATCGCAAATCAATTTTTGAAAATACTACTACTCCTTTCATTTGATCAAAAATATCATCTATTCGTGGTATAGGGTACCTATTTTTCACTGTAGCATGGTTCAAGTCTTTGTAATCTATACATAGTGGTAAGGAACCATCCTTTTTCTTAACAAATATTACTGGTGCACCCCAAGGTGAGACACTGGGCCTTAATATCCCTAAGTCAAGTAGCTCTTTCAACGACATCTGCAACTCACAAATTTCTGGCGTTGTCATCCTATATGGAGTCTTGGAAATTGGTTCTGCACCAGGTTTTATCTCAATAGTAAAATCAAGCTCCCTCTCAGGAAGTAACCCTGGCAACTCGTTCAGAAAAACATCCTTAAACTCTGACAATACTGGGTATTTATCCAAGGAGGGTCCTTTCCTTTCATTCACTGCTTCCACTACATATAATCGACACCCTTGCCTCATGCACCACTTAAGCTTCATAGTTGAGATAAAGCGTAGAGACACATTTCTCCGTACACCGTGGATATCTATTGGCCTCCCTTCATTGTCAACACAAAGAACCCTTTTTTCAAAACAATCTACCATATCTCAATGGGCTTCTAACCAATCTATTCCAATGATTAGGTCATATGTCCCGAGGATAGTGACATATACCTTCAACCTGGTAGTACACACTCCCAGGTCTACAAGACAATTTTCAAAGCTAGGTCCTACCACTTTTTTTTCCCCTGAAGACATCTCGACTTGTTTAAAGTCATCATGCTCGTAGGCTACCAACCCAATATTTTCTAATGCAGATGGTGAAATGAAACTATCTATAGCACCAGAAAAAAATAAAAGTTTAAAATTGATATTATTTAGCATACCTGGCGACTCCACCACCACGGATTGATGTTCTTCCTAGCAATTATTAACTGCTACATAAATCTGGTGGCTGCCACTTTCTCTTTCCATCGGGGCCTTTCCTTCTCTATGCAAAAATCCTTCTTGCAACTCTGGGTAGTCACATTGGTAATGGGGTCCTCTACATCCCCAACATGTAACACGATATTGAACCTGTGCACTACTCTGTGACGGTCTCTTAAATGAGTTCCTTCCCCTGGAACCCCTTCCCCTACTAGTTGCTCCCTGAGATGGTCGTGGACCTGCCTGCGTTGTTGGTGATGAACGAGATGTTGCACTCGCTGCCATTGAAATACCTGTGGAAATTGTCCTTGGTGCGACTCTATTACCATAAGGAGGTGGCCTAGAGCTCGCTCCCCTGGAGAAGATCCTATGGGCCTTCCCCACGAATTCAATATGATGCAGAAAGGTCGATCTCATACCTCCATTTAATTTCATGTGTTCCTCTGCATAACGTGCATTTTCAACTTCTTCCGCTACTGAAGACAGTTTCCACATCTGTACCATGGCCTTTATATTAGGTTTTAACCCATAGACAAAGCGTTTTTCCTATCATTGATCATTATCCATGTACGAAACATATCTTACCAATTCCATGAAATTGATCTCATACCCTTCCATGGTCCTGTTTCCCTGTACTAGAGCATGAAATTCTCCCACCTGTTGTTCCTCATAGTAAGCTGGTAGATATTTCCATCGGAACCTTTCCTCAAAAAGTTCCCAAGAGATGGTGTATGGGGTAAGGTGCAACTGCCTCTCCAAGTTTCCCCACCAGTTAAAGACACTCTCCCTTAACAGAAATATTGATATTTTCTCCTTTGATGTGGAAGCATAGTCTCTTAAGGATAAACATCATGTCATTCCTTCCAGACATGCCTCTGCACGTTCACCGACACGACCCCTAGCAAACTCTGGAAGTTTGATATTCTACAGTTATCTAGTGATGTACTTAGGTGGATTCCCTCCCCCTGAATCTCTCGACGCTTCTGGGTTACCCTCTCTAGATTGTGGGGGCTCCACTTCAATCCCTGTTGGTTGAGGCCCCTTTAAAGTCTCATTAATTGCCTCCAAAGAGTGCAGAATGAGAGCTAGTTTGGGCGATGGTGGTGGCGGTGGTGGTGGTCCTTGCGACGATGCCCCTCTGCCTCAATTTCCTTTAGTTCTAACCATCCTGTATAATTGAATCTGCATCAAACCAAATGTTTTTCAGGGAATATTCTAAGGCAATTCACATTCACACAAATTATACTTGAAAACATGGGGTTAGGCGAAAGTTTTTTTCTTACTTGTCTATAAACAAACGTTACTGTCTTTAGGGTAAGTGGCTAGGTCAGAGTCGAAATCCTCTAAGCTCGATGTCTTCGCCTAAGAAAACCACTGACTCTCTCGCCTAGTAGCTACGCTAGCATTGTACCACACTTGCCAATTTCCCTATCATACCTTCTTAGCGTGCATAAAGCCCCCTCCCCCGTGTCATGGTTTAAGTCCTTAAACTTTTTGTTTAAAACTAATTAATGTGATTTTTAACATAATTTATCATTAACATTAATTACTCACTTAATTAATTAATCATTCTAATTTATTAGTCACTAATTAATTAATCACTTTAAATAGTTTTAAATTTAAAACATTTAAAATTTAAAATAGTAAAATTTAAACTATGAATTAAAACATAAATTTAGATATAATTTAAACATAAATTTAGGTATAATTTAAACATAAACATAAAACATGTGATACCAAAATTTAAAACATTTAAAATTTAAACTATTAATTAAAACATAAACTATTAATTAAAATTTAAGCTATTAAAACTTAAACCTATAAAAATTTAACGTTGGGCAGTGGGTCCTCGCATGAGGCCCACATTCCCCTCTCCCCCGTTCTCATCCCCCAAAACCCTACATGCATTCTCCTGGGCTATCCATCCCCAAACCCTACACACATTCTTCCAGGCTCTCTATCCCCAAACCCTACACGCATTCTTCCACTTTGCAAATGCAGTCGGGCCTCTCTCACTCTGCAACTGCGGCGGGGTTACAAAAATGTCTTGCGGCTCCTCCCTTGATGGATTTGGCACTGAGAGCTTAGTCTTGTCTTAACTTTTGATGTTGCGTGTTTTGTTTGGTGTAGGTGTTCTTGGTGTTCAACGCTGTGGATTTTGAGATTGGGCCTGCACAATGCAATGAAGCACTAATTGTGGGTTGCTCCTCCATTGAATGAGCGCTTTGGGTGATTGGTATCGACGCGTAGACAACCTTATGCCCCCGTGAGCTCCACCTCCATGTGGTTTGGTTTGGCGCTGGTAACTTGTTCGATGGGCCTCTAACTTGTTGTTTTGTGGCTTGGCACTTGTGTGCTTTGCTTGTGAATTGAGGCCTCAGTGCTTGTTTTCGAATTTGGTGCATTTTGTTGTTGTTGGGTGCTTAGATTACATGGTTGTGGATGCTCAACAACTTTTGGATATGATGTTTCAGCTTCATTACCTTTGGATGATGCCTCTACAGGTTGGGGTCACTTTATCAATCATGTTTGGGGTTTCAGGCATTTCTATGTTGTTTGGTTTTGTTTGCATGGATTTCGTTGAACAAGAAAGTGACAGTCGCGTAGTCCTTTGGCTATGTGGGCTTGGGTTTTGAACACACTAGGCATGGAATGGTAGGCTAGGAACATGGCTCTTGGTATTGGCTTGACTTTTTGTGGTTCGGCTCCCTCCTATGGGCACTCGGTTGTGCAACTACACCCTCACAGGATCCTTCCTTGGTGGCTTGACACATGGCACTTGGTTTTTGACAGAGCTTTGTGTGTCGACAAAGGTTTGAATTGCACAGAGGTACCCCACCATAAAAGAAGAAAGTTCGATGACCTAGATTTTCCATATTTCTTTAAGGATTTTGCAGAGACAACTTTGGTGTTTATATTTAGATTGCATACTTCGTGTTGGAAAGGTCTTCAAGACTTTTGAGGATTTTCCAAGATTGCATAGTCCAGATGCCAAACTATAGAATCCAAATGCCAGAAGGATTTAAGATAGATTGTATACTCTGTGTTGTAAATGCTTTTAACATTTAGTTATTTATTTTATCTTTCGAAAAGTGTTGAGATCAAGGATTCAAGATTTCGGTAGATTTTCCAAATTAATCTTCATGTTGGAAACTGCATAATCTAGAATATAGATTCATTCTTAGTTTTCAAATTATATAATCTGAATGTCATAAAAGGTAGTCTTAGTGCATTTGAGATTGCATTCACATAGTCTAAATTATGAGAAAATATTTTCCAGACTGAATAATCTATTCCAATTATTGTAAAAATTTTCGTTTTCCAGATTGCATAATCTAGGTGTCTGGATTACATAGATTTTCCAAAGAAATGCTACACTGTTAAGATTGGGATGAGATCTAGAATGGTATCAGGATTGGTTTGGTGCTTTTGCTTTCTACTTGATGTTAACAACTGTTCCAGTTTTCTGCTACGAAGCTCGACAGGCATATATTTGGTAATTTTATTACTTTATTTACCATATTGTTTGTCATTTCACTTTTTATTACTTATTCCTTCTCCATTTCCTTTATATTTCATTGTTTTTTTTTTTGTTCACTATAAAAAAATATATCTCTCTATATAGATGAGGCTTATTATAGGTTTGAATCTTTTATAGGTGAGGCTTCTTACAGGTTTGAAGATTTTATAGGTGAGGCTTCTTACAGGTTTGAAGGTGAACATACCCCCTTCAAACTTACAACAGTTTCTAAGGTTTTCTGGGTTATTGTTGGAACAACATTCCTAAAATTTCTTTCTTACAAGTGGGTAGGTGGGTAGGGCCTGGTACAAGTTTTTGAACTTGGCTCTGATACCATGTGTAAGGCCTTCCCAGACAAAGCCTTATAAAACATAAGTTTAAAACATAAAAATGCTATAATCGTTTCTATTATGTTCTCTATTCAGCATAATAACAACTCAATGTTCAGCATAATTTAAAAATTAGCAGCATGATGATGAATAACATATTCATCATAAATAATATAAAAACAAAAAAACAAATAACATAACAATAATGATCACAACATAATAATGATGATAAATACCTCAAACAGATGTTGTTCTGAAACTCTACCCAAGCTGAAGCTCTGCCCAAAACTAACTAATCTCCTAGCCAGCTAGGAACAACCTATCCAACTCCCTATCCCCAGGATTCCTTACGGTTTCCTGGCCCCCGAGCCCAAAATTCCCAGCAACAGGTGCCCCCTGTGAAAGTCCTTAAGCAAGCTCCTCAAGTAAAACCAATAATTCAGATGCAGTCCAAAACTAATACAGAACCCCCCCAAAAATCAGTTCCCAAACTGCCTCCTCTAATATGAAGATATTACTCCTACCAGAAAAACGCTCCCTCTCCCGAGTGATTTTTCCTTGCCTTATCTCCCTTCCCTTCCATTATCCACCACCTTCTCCCCCCATTAAACCTCAACCACCTTATCCCCCCTTCCATAAATGGGTCCATCTACCAATACAATTGTATTATTAACTAAGTCTTCATAATAAAAATTAATAATTCATTAAACTAATATTAATTAAACAACTGTTTAATCATGATAATTAATTAATTAATTAATTAAACTAATATTCATTAAAAAAATATTTAATCATGATAATTAATTAATTAATTAGGGTTGTTACAAGGGGGTTGGAGCCTCCTTCCAGTTGCAGCTGAAAAACAAAGGAAGTTGGTGAATGTAATTATTCAAGACATATAAGAAAAAAAAAATTGTGGTTTTATCACGCTTTGGGTTTCCACGTAATACATCGATGTACTATGTATGTGTATGATTGTTCATTTGTTCATTGCTCATTATTGGATGATAATTCTATATTGATATAACACTTGGATTATTTGGTTTAAAAGGATTATAATTTATCTATTATGGATTCACCCCCCCTCTTAGTAATCCAACAATTGGTATCAAAGCAGGTTCCTTCAAAATTCACTTTAACCACTGAAAGGTACATCATGGAGAGAATGTTTTTTTATAAAAATGGAATACCACATTTTGATGCACATTGTTAGCACTGAAAGTCACACTTTGACTGCTAAAGTGTAAGATCAACACCCATCAGAATGTAAAAGATAATTTGGTTTCGAATAGGTGGATCAGCAAGATGGAGAAATAAAGGATGAGGGCATCAAACTGCAAATCAATAGGCTATACCAATGGGCAATGGAGTCAAAAACATCCTACTCATCGAATACACAAAAGATGCTCAACAGGAAACAAGATTATATCTTGATAGGTGGAAGAATGAAGAAGGAAAACATAAGATAGAATGTTCACTAAAAAAATATCCTCTCAATTTACTGAATCAACAGATACTTGAATATAAACAATGACTGATGGGAAAAATACAGCAGATCCTCTGCTGCTTAGGGATCCATAAATCATTGACAGCCTGTGATCCTCAAATATGAAAGAAATTCAAATAATAAGAAATATAAAAGAAGAGTTACAATATGAAATCACATCTCTCATGAGTCTCCAATAGCAGTAATTCTTACAATCAAAAAAATGCCATAGGCTTACAAATGAACACACACAAAAATCTGCCTATTCCTACTCTCTCTAGCCTCTCTTGGCCCATCCATCCTCTCTCCAAGAGATCTCTCCTTCCCTAAATAGAAAATAGCATCCAAATAACCTAAGGAGGTCGAATCCCATCTCCTCCATTGGATTCTAAGCCTAGGAGATAGGTGGCAACAATCAAAGAGACAAAAATCCAACAAACTGTTGATTTTCAGGAATTTGTTGGAAGTCATTAATAAATTGTTTCCACCTCATGCATGAGGCCTTTTATGGAGCTAAATATTAGGTCCATGTGTCCCTTGATATCTAACTGGTCCTTGAGAATCCATTCTAACTCTCCTTGACATGTGGCAACCTCCCAACAAGGCGAATATCAAAACCATGACCGCTATAGGAAATTAATACACGACGCCACTGTGCAGAGTACGCAATGCCTACTTCTATGTCCAATATATCTCAAACCAAAACACATTTTGAAAAACTGAGAGAGGTTATGTTATTTGGAATGTTATGAACAAAAACCTCCTCCAATTTTCAAAAATAAATTCTCAAATGCTCATAAACCAAGTTTTAATTTAGTGACTCAAAATTGGCAGAATAACTCTCCACAATTTAGCCTCTGCCAGAATATTACACAGTGCCTGTAGGTAGTGCTCGACTGTGTTTCTACATGAATTTCAGTAGCATAAATCCATGGGTTCTTTGATTCTTGAACTTGGATATTGGGAATAACTAAATATAATTTCAATTTTCCCCAAAACAAATAAAAATCCCATAACAATTGTATTCATTTGCAAAATGAATAATGAAATGCAAATTCTCTTCTCTGTGAAATATTACGCAACACCATTAGCTAGCACCACTTATGCAATGTTGAGGCATAAACCAATCTTGTGCTAACATAGGATCCATGGGGGATATATTCCTCCCTATGAGGCTCTAATAACTCTTGTAGTTCCAGTGCCTTATCCTTTGAGCTTGTGGATTCATGTAACAACCCTAGTTAAATATATGCTTAGGGATTATTAAGTAAAAATTTATTAGGTCATTAATTTTTCTAACATGTTATTAACTAAACAAAGATTGGTATAATGATATTAATTAAATATTTATTAATTAATTAATTAATTGTTATAATTTTGATTAATTAATTGTTATAATTTTGATTAATTAATTAATTACCTATTACATTCAATGACACGGGTATTAAATTTAAGAGGGTTAATAAATTTAATTGTTTAATTAAAGGATTACGTATACGGAGGGGATAAGAAGCATTAAATGTAAGGAGAAGAAACATTAATAATCAGATAAGACATTAACTAAGAGGATGAGACAATGAATGTATGGATAAGGAAAGGGGGAGGAGAAAAAGGTCGGTGAAGGAGGGATATGGGGGGAGGAGGCTTACGGAAGGGGGAGGATTATTTTTTTCAGGGTTCTCTTGGATTTGTTGGTTCATAGTTTGAGTTCTGTAGTTAGGGAAGGATCATTACAGGGGGCACCAGTTTGTTGGGGGTTTTGGGAATGGGGGCCAGGATATCCATATGGTATCCTGGAGCTAGGAAGCCAAACAGGTTGCTCCTAGCTGGCAGGGAGGAAACACAGTTTGGGCAGAGTTGATCAAAACATCAAGCAGTAGCAAGGCAACAACAAGGCAGCAAGGGGAAGGGACAATCATATCGACAGAAATTAGCATCAGAAGCAAGTAATTTTTAATGAAAGTGCTAAGTTTTTTTTTATGCTGTAGTTAAATATTAATCTCTGCTGAATATTGTGTATATGCTGGTGATTAATTTATTTGTGTGATTGAAATGATTTATATCAAAATTAGTATTTACAGGCACTACACATGGTATCAGAGCCCTGGTTCAAAATCTGGAACCAAGGGCCTACCTACCTACCTACCCGCCTACCCGATTTAGAAATGGAATTGTACCCACCCAGAAACTAGATAAATCTGGGCCTCAGGGCCAAGTTCCAGCTCCAAGTCCCAGCGCCACCTCCACCTAACCTGTAAGCCAAGTATACATTTTGATTTTAGTATATACACAAATATATATATAATATATAAACAATATGCCTAGAAAATGAAATCGGTTTAATATTATATGTATTTAAAGTGTTAAATGAATTTTGGCACTTGGCTCAATTAAAAAAACAAATTATATATATACACATATATATAAAAAAAAAAAAGAGAGAGAAAGAGTAAGGTGTAGGAAGAGTAGATAAAGAATATTATATATATATATATAATTCTCTTGTTTGACATGATAATGCCTAGTAGATATCACTGAGGTGTGATCTTGATCTTCAAATATGGTGCTTCCAAAATCAATTAACTTTATTGCACTTGAATTTGGCAACCTTTTAAAGTCATCTGGAGATCCCTTAACACCCTTCTCAACAACAATCATGTGTTATCAAAGTTGATTCCTTGACATAAATGCATGTTGAAATGATTAATCTTGGCGATAGTAAACACTAGAGGGCATAAAAATACAAAGAACAGGGTATTTGATATACTAGTTTTTTTGCTAGAACTAGCATCTACTATACTACGAAACAATGCTTATCAATTGATTATCCCTCATCAACATAGTTATGTTATGCCAAACATAGCAATTTCAAACGTAATCAGTAACAACAGACCAGCAACCTACCTTGCAATCTGGAACCTTCACATAGTCTGACGAAACAAAAAAGTATATTTTTCGGCTTTAAATCCGTGTGAACGCGTTTCAATTCATGCATATATGCCACAGTTCATTGGCAATATTAGGAGAAGAAAATTCCAAATAGATGTTATTAGAGACCGTATAAAGGCCCAATCCAGTCTCATAAATTGTGAGCTAACATGTCAAACAAAGCAATCTAATAAATGGCAGCAGAGAAACATTCATTGTAAAATTAAATTATATGCTTATGCCCTCCAACTGTAAACATAAATATATAAGTGCGAGAATCATCTGCACGCATGCTACAGATTCCAACAGTTGCCTTCCAACCTCCCGTACAAGATCAATGGGAAATGGGTTGTATTTGTTTTTCCATAGGAAATCATATAAGCCAGGGCCAAGCTCCATCTCAAAGCACCTGCAATCAACAAATAAACATGTGTTAGCACAACACATTACAAGCCAAATCCTAGCACACAATGTTATGCACCAAGTCGGAAGGGAGGAGCCCATGAGGGGCATTCCCTGCGCACGCACAACAATGTACAGAGCAACGCTCACATCATTTATAGAATATATATATAGATAGATATATATATTAGGGATAAAAAAAAATTGTCCAGTTACTGTCTCTGCTCAATGCATCCAATGGTCAGCAGCAACATGGAACCCAGAGCCCACAAAACAGCCTTCGATGGGAACCTCATAATCATACTTCCGAAATGGAAAGGTAAATAGTCTCTTCTGCGTTTACTTCGTTGGTTCTGCCTCCGCATTGCAGTAGGCGATCTAATTATCCTACAGCCTAGAAAACTGAGATGAAACAACGGGTTTGTAGGGAAATAGTTCAGCAGTTGCAATGGATATAAAAAGCCTTCCACGGATATGAACCCTCATCATCCTCACATCGAAGGATCAATGGACAACAGGCTCCTCCTCCTAGATTAACAACAATAGTAGCAGGGCGTGAATGCCTCGTCATCTTCTCCTGACCGAGAAGACCCGACGGCCAGGAGGACGACTATTGAATTTCTCTGAGCGCGCATGTTGTCGGAGAGGTCTATTTCCAGGGCTGCAAACCAAAAGTCTCACCATCTTTCCCAAAAGGTTCTGTAACTTGAAAGGAAGCTAGAGATTTTAATTGAGCAGAGAAAAAAAAAAAAGGCAGAAGAAGCCACCGCCATGCACAAGGCCATGACCAGACCAACACCAACACCAAGAGCAGAGAGACAGAGCAAAATGGCCAGGCGGCAAGGGAAAGAGGAGGAAGAGAAAGATGAGTTTAGGGTTTGAAGAGATAGGTGTAGGATTTTGGAGAGATAAGAGGACACGTGGGCCTCATGCAAGGCCCACGATCGTTGAAATTAAATTTTCGTAGTGGTATTAAATTTCAGTAATCTTGTTTGTTTTGTTTTAATTTTTATTTTTATTTTATTCTATTTTAATTATTTTATTTTAATTTTATTTAATTTTTTATTATTATTATATAAAATCAGGTTAAAAAGGGATAAACATAATTAATATGTAATTATTGTATTATATATATTATGTTTTAAAAGTCGAAAAAAAAAATATAAAGGTTTAAAAGATATGCTATTAAGATTAAGGTTTAAACATTAGTTTTAAAGATTGAAAACTAATATACTTAAATAATAATAATATATATATATACTATAAACAAACAAACAAACAAATTAAATATATACACATATATATATATAAAAAAGAGAGAGAGAAAGAGTAAGGTGTAGGAAGAGTAGATAAAGAATATAATATATATATATATATATATATATATATATATATATATATATATATATATATATATATATA
>ML818257.1:9522-45999 GCA_009831015.1 Picea engelmannii | reverse complement strand
TGTTGGTTCAGAGTTTGAGTTCTGTAGTCGGGGAAGGATCATTACGGGGGGCACCAGTTTGTTGGGGGTTTTGGGCATGGGGGCCAAGATATCCAAATGGTATCCTGGAGCTAGGAAGCCAGACAGGCTACTCTTAGCTGGCAAGGAGGAAACACGGTTTGGGCAGAGTTGATCAACGCATCAAGCAACAACAAGGCAACAGGGGGAAGGGACAATCATATCGGCATAAATTAGCATCAGAAGCAAGTTATTTGTTATGAAAGTGCTAAGTTTTTTTTTATGCTGTAGTTAAATATTAATCTCTGTTGAATATTGCGTATATGTTGGTGATTAATTTATTTGTGTGATTGAAATGATTTATATCAAAATTAGTATTTACAAGCACTACAATTCATGCTCTTGAACCTTTAACCTCTCCAATCTGCTTTGAACTGTGACCTTTAGCTAAAACTAAATGAAAATGAAAACTAAAACTAACAAAATGATGAAAACGATGCTTGTCTAGCAAGCTTATTCCACACACCTACTCTAATTATTGGGAAACTAAAGTGTTCAAGTTACATGAAACAACCAATGAAGCCATTTCATCATTTTTTCAACTGTTTGAAGTTTTGAAATGTGCTTCCTTAAGCACCAGAGATAATTCTTACTTGAAGGCACATCAAATAAAAATTTGGAAATACACTTTCCATTGAATAAATCAATGAGCCTAGGCCCACTTTTTGCTTGCAAACAGACTGCAAATGGATCCTGAAAAACATCATCAATACTTTCCCCTGCAACATTGCTTTGTGTAAAAAGAAAAATTGTTGCATAAGGTCCTTCATCCACTATTCTTGGTTGTTGTATGGCTTGTTGATTCTCTAATTCATCCTCAATGTGTATGGCCTTGGTCCACTCCTGGTCATGAGGTGTATTAGGAAAAAGGCTTAGTGATGCTTGTCTTCCTTTAATTTCAACCTTTCTCATATGATCACATTGCATTTGATCTTGGCTTCTTGATGAAACTGAGCTTGTGTCTTCAAGAGGAATAGGGGGTTGATATGCCAGTTCATCACAATTAGAAGTGCTTGGGAAACTAAATTCTTCTATCTTATCTTCTGATAGTGAGGGATATTCATCATAGCTTGGCTTATGGTCCCAATTTCTCAGTTTTTCACCCTCTAAAATTAGATTATCATCTTTTTCTTCTTTTTCAGCAACAAAAATATGACATGAGGGTTGAAACAAGTTATTCTTTCTTTGATGGGAAGGGTACTTTTCTGACATAAGGTCTTCAATAGATTGTTCATTGAAATCATCTTCATAATCATGATACAAAGGTTAATCAAAGACCATTTGACTATTAATGGTTGAGGGGATTAGTACAATAGCTGAGACAGTTGGTTGCTCAGGGAAAATATCCTCATAGTCATCAAAACTTGTAAAATCATGGCACATTGGTTCATTAACAATAGGAGGGAATGATAAGCTATGAATTTGTTCATGACAAGATGCAACACTATTCTCATGATAAAATAAATCTAAATCTAATATGACCTCTTGACTTAAAGAATCGAGAAAAGGAGGAGACAAGGAAATGATGGATTGTCCATGTTGATCTTTCTCTTGGGGACCTAGATTTTGACATGAATGATGCACTTGTTCTTCAAATTTAGGAAAATCATTATGAAACTCATCATCTAAGTCCTAATATCTATAATCATCCCCTTCATCATCACTACTAGAGGAATCACTTGATGAATCTTGAATGTATGATGCATACCCCTCACAACAATTTTAAAAATGTCTTTCAGTTGGATAAATCATCTTTCAATGAGAATAAAAAACATCATGAAAGTCCTTCAAAGAGGAAATACTAAAAGCATGGAGTGTTCTATACCATTGCCTCGCATCACCTTCCAATGAATACATGAACATTTTCATCAGTATATCTTCATGATGCATGTCAAGCTGCTGCATCAAAGCATGAAATTCATGAACATGCTCAATAGGGATATCATCCTTACCTTCATAAAATCTAGGCAGTAGATCTTTCCATTCATCAATAAGAGGCACAATATGTGGATAATCCTCTATAGTTGAGAAATTGAGTGGGGAAAACCTCCTGGCTAGCATAGCCTTCATTACCATTTGATTTTCCTAGTCCCTAGTGGAGTCACCAACATATTCTGAACAATGGAGTCGCCATGGTCAATGTGCAGTCTTGAAGGTGTCCAACTTTAGTCACCATCTAAATATGGAGTTGTACAGTGTCGTTATTCCCAAGGAGCTTTTCAATCTGCTCAAATTTGTCCCTGTCAATGGTGCCAAAAATGTTAGCACTGAAACTCACACTTTGACTGCTAAAGTGTAAGCTCAAAACCCATCAGAATGTAAAAGATAATTTGGTTTCGAATTGGTGGATCATCAAGATGGATAAAGAAAGGGAGAGGGAAGCAAACTATAGATCAGTAGGCTACACCAATGGGCAATGGAGTCATAAACATACTACTCATCGAAGGCACAAAAGATGCTCAACAAAAAACAAGATTATATGATGATAGGTGGAAGAATGAAGAAGGAAAACATATGATAGAATGTTCACTAACAAAGATCCTCTCAATTTTCTGAATCAACAGATACTTGAATATAAACAATGACTGATAGGAAAAATACAGTAGATCCTCTGCTGCTTAGGGATCCATAAATCATTGACAGCCTTTCATCCTCAAATCTGCAATATATTCAAATATTAATAAATATAAAAGAAGAGTTACAATCTAAAATCACAGCTCTCATGAGTCTCCAATAGCAGTAATTCTTACAATCAAAAAATGCCCACAGGCTTACAAATGAACACACACAAAAAACTTCCTATTCCTACTCTCTCTAGCCTCTCTTGGCTCATCCATCCTCTCTCCAAGAGATATCTCCTTCCTTAAATATAAAATAGCACACAAATAACCTAAGGAGGTCGAATCCCATCTCCTCCATTGGATTCTAAGCCTAGGAGATAGGTGGCAACAATCAAAGAGACAAAAATCCAACAAACTGTTGATTTTCAGGAATTTGTTGGAAGTCATTAATAAATTGTTTCAACCTCATGCATGAGGCCTTTGTTGGAGATAAATATTAGGTGAAGGTGTCCCTTGATATATAATTGATCCTTGAGAATCCATTCTAAATCTCCTTGACATTTTGCAAGCTCCCAACAAGGCGAATATCAAAACTATGACCGCTACAAGAAATTAGTACGCAATGCCACTATGCAGAGTACACGTCGCCTACTTCTATATCCAATATCTCTCAAACCAAAACACATTTTGAAAAAATGAGAGAGGTTTTTTTTATTTAGACTGTTATGAAAAAAAACCTCCTCCATTTTTCAAAAATACATTCTCAACTACTCATAACCCAAGTTTTAAATTAGTGACTCAAAACTGGCAGAATAACTCTCCACAATTTAGCCTCTGCCAGAATATTACGCAGTGCCTGTAGGTAGCGCCCGACTGTGTTTCTGCATGCAATTTGGTAGCATAAATCCATGGTTTGTTTGATGCTTGAACTTGGATATTGGGAATAACTAAATATAATTTCAATTTTCCCCAAAACAAATAAAATCCCATAACAATTCTATTCATTTGCCAAAATGAATAATGAAATGCAAATTATGTTCTCTGTGAAATATTACGCAACACCATTAGGTAGCACCACTTATGAAATTCTGAAGCATAAAACAATCTTGTGCTAACACACATAAGTATGTTTTTTGTAGCACAAGGATGAAGACATATATACAGGCACAGGGATTTGAAATTTGGCAACTAATTGTAGATGGATACACAACACTAGCATTTCCACCAACAAATTACAAAGAAGTGAAACTCGGTTAGAATAATTCCAAAGACACAAATGCACTTATGAATGGTCTCATTAAAATGATATTTACCAAGGTTGAACATTGTAAATCTGCTAAAGAGATTTGGGACAAGCTTCAAAATATTTATGAAGGAGATTCAAAAGTCAAAGCAGAAAATATTCAAACTTACAGAGGTCAGTTCAAACAAATAAAGATGAAGGAAGATGAGAATATTGCATCCTACTTCTTATGAGTCGAAGAAATAGTGAATGCAATCATAGGATTGGGAGAAGAAATCTAAGAATCTGTAATTGTTCAAAAGGTACTAAGATCTCTTCCTATGAGATTTGACCCTAAGATATCAACACTAGAAGAAAGGTCAGATCTAAACTCAATAAGCATGGACTAAATGCATGGAATATTCACAGCATATGAAATGATAACTAAACAAGAAAATCCATATGTAAGAGAAACAACTTTCAAAGAATCCAAAAGATCAAAGAAAAAGGAAAAGAAACAAGAAGAACATAGCATCAACAGTGATGTCTCGGAAGATGATGTAGAAGTGGCCAACTTCATCAAAAGATTGAACAATGGAACCGATGGTAGGTATCGAGGTAAGCTTCCTTTATTTTTTTTTAATTGTGATGGTATTGGTCATTTTGCTAAAAAAATTCCTCAGAAGAAAAAGAGAAATGATGAAGGTTACTCAAAAGAAAAACAAACATATAAAGGAAAAAGAACTACAAATAAAGTTTTCAAGAAAATCTTATGCACCAAAGAAGACATCTCATCATCAGATGAAGATGAAGTCAGTGATAGTGAGACATGAAGAGTTTTATTCATGACAGTAGAAGACTCTGATAAATAAGTCTCTGAAGAAGAATATGAGGAAGTCGAAGAAGAATATGAATAATTTGAAGAAGAAATTGAAGAGGCAGAAGTTGACTATCGATAAGAATTGATGTGTTCCATAGAAGTTATCAGAAGAGAAAAGAAGAAAAACAAGAAACTACAAAAATAAATAGACAAGAAAGAAGATACTTAAGAACTAGAACAAATGATCACAAATTTGAAGGTTCAAATAGAAGAAGATAAAAGAATTGAAGAAGCACTCAAAGAACAATTAGAAGAAAAGGACAGGAACGTTGGAAATTTGGAAGCAGAGATTGTCACATTAAGAAAGGATACTCAAAAAAAAAATGAAGAATAACTCAAAAGTTTTGGATGAAATTATCAGCAGTCAAAAATCTCATCTTGACAAGTCTGGACTTGGATACAATCAAACAGAAAAAGGATCAAGCTCCAAAACAACCGAGCAAGAAACATATCCAAAAAGCTATGCAGAAACAATCAAAGGGATAGGAAGATATACAAGGAATATTATAGGGACACTCCTCCACCGAGAAGATTCAGATTTCAGAATCAACAACACACAGATAGGCCTGAAGAAGAATAAGGATTCATAAGAGAACCTCCTTTTAGAACATCTTCAACTCCCAGGTATCAAACTATATTTTTTGGTTTATGTTATGCATGTAATAATTTTGGACATAAAACTGTGAATTTCAGAGCTAACAAGAGGAACATAAACAACTTTGAAAATCATACACAAAAGGGTTATCGAAGAATTCCTAGTGAAACGTAGAGAATAAGTTACAACAGGTTTGAATCTTTGAGCACTGAAGTGGAATGTTACAAATGTAACAATTTTGGACACATGGCCAAAAATTGCAGAATGACAATCCCTCCTAGAGAACCACAACACAATAACAACAATCACAAACAGGAACCTCAGAAAAGGGCATGGATAAAAAAGAAGAATCAATATAGCAATGAAGAATGAACTCTCGCTCTACAAACTAAGAAGAAGAAATATGGTTGGTATGTTGACAATGGTTTCTCAAAACACATGACAGGTGATAGAGATAGGTTTCTTACGTTAAGAAAGGAAAGATATAGATCAGTCTCCTTCGTAAATGACGATTCAACTAAAACCATTGGAAAAGACACAATCATAATTGGGAACAAGAATACAAAGGCCTAAAATGTTCTACTAGTAGAATATATGAAACAAAATATTCTAAGTGTGAGTCAAATGTGTGACCAAGTTCATAAAGTTACTTTCGATTCACAAAAGTGTGAGATAAGAAAAGAAGGTTCAGGAAAATTGATTGCTACAACTGCAAGAACTTCAAGCAACATATATGTGTTAAGTGAAATTGGAAATGAAAAGTGTTTTCTAGGAAATGAATATGTAAGTTGGATATGGCATAGAAGAATGGGTCACATACATTTTGATAACCTTGTCAAAGTCTGCAAAAGAGAAGCAGTCAGAGAAATTCCCCAGATCACAAAACCAACCAACACTTTATGCAAGAATTTTCAACAAGGAAAGTAAACAAAGACCAGGTTCAAATCAAAGGAATATTCAACGACAAGACCATTGGAAATTGTTCACACTAATCTAGTTGGCCCAACTACAAAAAAGGGTTTAAAAGGTGAGAAATACTTTATGTTATTAGTTGATGATTATACAAGAATGACTGCAGTTTTCTTTCTCAAGAATAAGTCAGAAGCTTTTGACAACTTTAACATCTACAAAGAAATGGTTGAAAATGAAATGGATTCAAAAATAAAATTATTGAGATCTGATAATGGAGGAGAGTTCACTTCAAAGGAATTTATGGACTACTTTAGCAATCATAGAATAAAAAGAAAATTCATCATTTCTAGGACACCTCAACAGAATGGAGTTGTTGAAAGAAAGAACAGGAAAATACAGGAAATGGCTCAAACAATGCTAATGGATTCAAAATTGACAGATACATTTTGGAGACAGGTAGTGCATACAACAGTTCACATTCAAAACAGATTAATTAATATAAAAAACACTGACAAAACTCCCTATGATCTATGGAAAGGAAGACCAACAAATGTGAAGCACTTCAGAGTTTTTGGAAGCAAATGCTACATCAAAAGAGAATATGGAAGAATGGGAAAGTTTGACTCTCGTGTGGACAAAGGAGTACTTGTTGGTTACTCAAGTACAAGGAAAGCATACAAGTGTTACAATCTGAGATTGAACAAAGTTGTGGAAAGCATCAACATAACAATTGATGAAATAGGCAGACCAAAATCAAAGGAAGAAGAAACTAAATCAATGGAAGATCCTTTCGAAAAGGAAGCGAAAGATGAAAAATAAGTAGAAGAGGAAGATGAAGAGAATTTGATAGAAGTAGAAGAGCAAGTTCAAAAAGTGTCTCCAAAGACACCTAGCAGGCGAGTACATAAGAATCATCCTTCAGATCAGATTATCGGAAACACAGATGCAGGAGTTGAGACTAGAAGAAGAATTCATTCACCATAACAAACACACCTAGCTCTCTTATCTACAATTGAACCAAACTTTTTTGAAGAAGCCAGCAAGGATGAATTTTGGAATAAGGCCATGGATGAATAATTGGATCAAATAGAGAAAAATGACTCTTAGGAATTGGTTCCAAGACCAAAGAATAAGAATGTAATTGGCACAAAATGGGTTTTCAGGAATAAATTGAATGAAGATGAACATGTTACAAGGAACAAAGCTATATTGGTATGTAAAGGATATGAACATATTGAAGGATTTGACTTTGAAGAGACATTTTCCCCAGTTGCCAGAATGAAAGCAATATGTTTTCTTTTATCTTATTCATGGTCCAAAAATATTAAAGTATATCAGATCGAGAACATAAAATTATATTTTCTGAATGGGGAACTTGAAGAAGAAGTCGACATTGAACAACTAGAAGGATTTTAATTGTCATAGAATGGAGACTATGTGTGCAAATTAAAGAAGTCCTTGTATGGTCTAAAATGGGATCCTATAGCATGGTACTCTAGACTGGACAAATATCTACAATAGGCAGGGTTCATAAAAAGAAGTGCAAACAACAACCTCTACATAAAGGTAAGTCAAGGTAATATTTTATTAATTGAAGTTTATGTTAATGATATTATTTTTGGTAGTGATGTTGACAGGTTAAGACAAAAATTACAAAGGATATGAAGAATTAATTTGAAATGTTGTTACTTGGAGAACTATCCTTCTTTCTAGGACTTCAGATACGTCAAAGAAACCAAGAAATTTTTATTTCTCAAACCAAGTATATCAAAGAAATGTTAAAGAGGTTCAGAATGGAAGATTGCAAACCAGTTATCACTCCCATGAAAACTAGTTGCAAGTTAATCAAAGATGATTATTCAAAGTCTATAGATCAAAGGAAATATAGATCAATGATTGGAAGCCTACTATATATGACAACATCCAGACCAGATGTAATGTAGGCAGTTGGACAGATGACACGATTTTGAGCAACACCAAAAGAATGGCATGTATTAGTAGTGAAGAGAATTTTCAGATATCTCAAAGGAACAAAAGAGTTTGGATTATGGTATCCAAAAGGAAAGGATCTATCTATTATTTCTTACACATTTGCAGATTGGGAAGGTTGTATTGATGACCGACGAAGCACCAGTGGAGCAGCGTTCTACTTGGGTTAGTGTTTAGTATCATGTTTAAGCAAGAAACAATCATCAATATCTCTATCTACAGTCGAGGACGACTATATTGTAGCAACAACATGTTGAACACGGGTTCTTTGGATGAAACAAACTTTGACAAATATATAGGTTGAGTATGATGATCCCATTCCAATCTATTGTGATAATACAAGTGCCATCAATATATCAAAGAACCTGGTGATGGACTCTAAGACAAATCACATTCCAATCAAGTATCCCTTTCTATGGGAACAAGTTTCAGAAAAGAACATCAGAGTTGAGTATGTGGGAACAAAAGAAAAAGTGGAAGACATATTTACAAAACCACTTCCATGGGAAGCCTTTGAGTATCTTCGTCAGAGACTTGGACTTATTTCTACTCCAAAATGAACACTTTTGAATTCTTATCTTATATGTATTAGACGCACATGAGGAATCACCATAAAGAGGACAATTCAGTCAGGGGGAGCAACCCCAGATGGAAAGATACATTTTCCATTGATGAAAAAAGGGGAGAGATTCATCAAATGAATCGGACAGAGGCATGGTTCCAGGGGGAGCAATGGTCATAGAGATGCATAGGACAAAGGCATGTTTCTAGGGGGAGAATGAGTGATATGAATTCATTATTTCATGACATAATTTTAGTTTTGCATCAGAGTGTTGCCATCAATTCCAAAGGGGGGGATTGTTGATTAATGTTGGTTGTCATTGTCAACCCTTGAAGAAATCCTGGTAGCACAAAGGTTTGGGTAATGGACCCAAGTTTGTTTGATGTAAATATGACTCATTATTGTCTTCTCATGGTTTATAATAAGTAGAAATGGATGAACTCCAAAGTGGTCCTCTTATGGTAAAAGCCCTCACGAGAATATGCTTTATGGATTGAGTTATCCTTGAAGTATGGTTAGAGAAACCATGATTATTTGTGGAATAATGAGATGAAGGTCAATGAATTTGTTAGCGAAACTATCCTATATGGATATTTATTGTCATGTCATTTCCAGTGGTATGTTGAACGTCACATAACTCCTCACGGTTAGAGAGTTATAGCCATGAGAAGTTGGAGAACCCAGGTTTCGGTAATGGACCCAAGGTTGTTTGATAGATAATGGTATGAGTTTTGATATATTTTCAGTTAATACTATTCTATGTGGATAGTACATGTGATTCCATTTCTGGTGGTATTTGGAATGTCACATAACTCCTCACGGTTTGAGATTTATGGCCTTACGAAGTTGGAGGACCCTCATATGTCATCTAGAAGCCCAAAAGGTCAAAGTAGTCAAAGTGGTTTAAGAGATTTTAGAAGGTAAATAATAAAGTGAAGTGATGAGTGTACTATAATTCAAAGTGAATACAAAATAAATTATTCAAATAATAAATTGAATGGAGAATTTAGAAGTGGGTTAACCCTAAAATAAGGAAAGTGGGCAAAGTGACCTAGAAGATGTTTTTAAGGAAGCTAATTGGAGAGTATAAATAAGACGAAAGGCTCTCTCATTTAAAATTACACTTGAGAATATTGAATATATATAGGTGTCTGAGGTAACCAAATGATATATAAGAAAAATTTCAGAGGGAAGGTGAAGAAAAGAAGGTCAGAATTCAAGGGAGGATAAATTATTTTGATGATGTTTTCTAAGGTATGTTATTTATAGGGCATCTCACCATTTTCACAATAATTTTTTTTATAGATTGATTCAGACTGTAAAATGGATATTGCATTGAGGAAACATATCCAAGTATCTATGTTAAAAAAATCATCTTGTTGTTCGTTGTATTTTTGAAGTTACACTCCGTGTAAAATAGGGTTTGTGGCTAGTCCTGAAACTAGTCTAAAACAGGTGTTTCGGGTAAAAACGTTATAATTTATTCATAACAGATAAAAATGTAGTAATACAAAATGTGTTGGTTAGATTAATTTCTTTAGTATTCTATGTAGCATTTTTCAGATTCATTCAACAAATATTTTGTGCGGGGTGGGCTCTACAAGGTTTCTCTCTAGAATAATCCAGAATTCAGCAAGGTATGTCATTTTTGCTATAACTAATTTTTTGAGAGGTTCCAAGTAGTGACACTTGGACGAATTGCATAAAACACATTGAGTAACATTGTGTATCATTTTAAGATATTTATTCATTGCAGGTACATTTTTATGATTATTTCAAGTTAGGGTTGTTCACTAATCCAAAACTAGTCATGTGAGACTAAAGAAAAGTTTGATGGAGATGCTAGTCTCTTGTTGTTAACGTTAAGGAAGGTTTTCAGGTATGTGATCATATACACCAGGTCTATTACAAATTCACAAATCATATTTGGATGATGAAATTGATGAGGGATTTGTGTTGAGGTACAAGTTGGGTACATGGTTGAGACAAGTAGTTGATGAGTTGGCACATACATGAGGTGTATAGTTGATGATGTTGGTACATATCGATGATTCATAGTTGATGAGTACTTGAAACACTATTGGTACATACTTGGTACATGTTTGGATACACTTGGTTATGGTACAAGTTGATTACAAATTGTTTGGTACAGGTTGGTGCATGGTTGATGCACTTGTTTATGGTATAGGTTGATTACAGGTTGAGTTACAGTTTGATGCATGGTTGATGCATGGTTCAGGTTTATTGGTATAGTTTTACAGTGGTATATCTCACAGTTATAGTGTGACAATGATTCCATCATTCTACTTCTACTTCATGGCGGTTGGACGAGGCAAGGACATGTGGTTGTAGCCAGAGAATTGGGGAGTTGGAACTTCCTTGGGTTTGTATCTTGAGAAACTAGGGGGTTGGAGCCTCCTTCCAGTTGTAGCTGGAAAAGAAAGGAAGTTGGTGCTTCCAATGAATGTAATTATTCAAGACATATAAGAAAAAGAATTATGTGGTTTTCTCCCTCTTTGGGTTTCCACGTAAAAAAATGGTGTATTGTATATGTGTATGATTGTTCATTTGTTCATTGCTCATTATTGGATGATAATTATACATTGATATAACACTTCGATTATTTGGTTTAAAAAGGATTGTAATTGATCTATTACTAATTCACCCCCCCTCTCAGTAATACAACATATGTATAATATTAACGTACTATAAAGTTACCCATAAAATGTGGTTCCAAAGTCATCGTTAAATAACTTGGAATCAGCATTTTGTTGGTGAGAGGCGATAGTGGTATCTCAGTCCTTTGGTTCCTTTGAATTATTTAGTTGGCCTTCCATTTATACGAGATGCAATCCAAGGTCCATGTGCACATGTTGTAGCCTATTATATAAATAACTCAAAGAACATAAACTTGTTTAGGATCTCAAAGAGAATGATGTGGTAGATTCAATCAAAGGCATTGGTCATGTATAGTTCAAAAACAATACTCTACTATTTTCCCTAGAAGATGGAGTGAAAAAATTCTTCTAGTACCAAATTATACTATCAAATATTTTCTTTCTTATTATGAATATTTCCTATCGATGAAGTAATAAGAGGAACATAGTTCCTTTATCATAACCATTCCTTGATAAAAGTTCCTAGTCAAAAAATTCCCTAGAACTATGATCGAAAAAATTGTTGGTCATAGTTCCTTCATCATAGTTCATGTCAATCAAAGTTCTTGTGGGTTAGAGTTATTGACTAAAAAAGGAACTATTCCTTGGAACTATGACTAACAAACAAAGTTCATAGTTCCCTTGCTGGTCAAAGTTCCTTCATCATAGTTCTTGTGGTTATTGATCCTGTCAGTCAAATTTCTTGTGGGTCAAAGTTTTTGACTCAGAAAGGAACTATGACCTTTAATAATTATGATCGACAAAGGAACTCTGACCAACATATTTTGTGAGGTAATAGTTCCCCAGGGTCAAATTTATTAAGGTCATAGTTCCTATAGGTCCTAGTGACTATGGTCATAGTTATTGTGGGTCATAACTCATATTCGCTGGAGTTCCTGTATGTCATAGCTCCTTTTTTGTCATAGCTCCCATCGTAATAGTTTTTTTCGTTTAGAGTTCCTATTCACTATATTTATTGAGTTCATAATTCCTTTGGTGTTTCTCTTGAAAACCAAAGCGTATAAAGAGGTTAAAGGAGTTATCTTGAAAACAAAAGTGTCATAAAACCAAAATAAGTAGGAAAATAAAGGCCCAAATCCGTACCAAGATCATCATCTAACAAAAACTTGTAAAGGATGATGTCCTTGATTCAAGTGAAAAATAAATCCATATCATAACTCTTGACAAGGAACAATTCCTTGGAACTACAACTAACAAATGAAGGTCATAGTTCCTTTTTCGGTAAAATGTTGTTCGTCATAGTTCCTGTCAATCAAAGTTCCTAACTAGAAAAAGAAATGTGACATCAAGAAATATGATCAACAAAGGAACTTTAATCGACAATAAATCATTGATCAGAGTTATTGAGGTCATAATCCCTTTCTCGTTCACAGTTCTTGTTCGTTAAAGCTCCTAAGGTCATAGTTTCTTTATAAGTCATGAAATATAACTGATAGGAACTATGATGAAGGAAATTTGATCAACAAAGGAACTATGAACTTCATTTGTAATTCATAGCTCTAGGGAATAGTTCCTCTCACTCACATTTCATTGGCTCATATTACTTTATCAGTTAGGAACTCTAATTGATATGAACTATGACAATAGGAACCGCGATGAAGGAACTTTTATCGATACATAAACTATGACCTTCATTTTTTGGTCATAGCTCCAAGGAATAGTTCCTTTCACTCAAATTTCTTGAGCTCATATTTCCTTTGTTATTTAGGAACTATAACTAACAAAGTCACTATGTCCATAAGAACTATAATGAAGAAAATTTTATCAACAAAGGAACTATGACCTTCGTTTTTTAGTCGTTGTTCCAGGGAATAGTTCTTATCGGTTAAATTTCTTGAGTTCGTAGTTCATTAATCCAAATTTCATGATGTAAAGTATCTTAAGGTCATATTTCCAAGAGGTCATAGCTCCTAAGCATAAATTTTCCAAGGTCATTGTTACTAAGGTCAAATTTCTCGAGGTCATAATTTTTTAGGTCAAAGTTCTCAAGCTCATAGTTCCCAAGGTCAAAGTCCTTGAGGTCATAATTATCAAGGTTATATTTCTTGAGCTCATATTTCTTGAGTTCATATATCATGAGGTCATAGTTCCTCATCACAAAGTTCCTGAGGTAAAATTTCCTATGGTCATAGTTCCTAAGATTATAGTTCTTGAGGTCAAATCTCCTGAGGTCAGAGTTCCAAAGGTCATAGTGTTGAAGGTCAAAGTTATCAAGATCACAACCTAAATAATTTTTACCATAGGAACTATGAGCTCAATATTAATGACCTCAGGGAATTTGTTCTTAGGAAATATGACCTATTGGAACTATGACCTTAGGAACAATGACCTATTGGAACTATGATCTCATGAAATTTTACCTTGGGAACTATGACCTCATTAATTTTAATAGGAACTATGACCTCAATAAATTTGACCTTATGAACTATGACCTCGAGAATGTTGACCTCGGGAATTATGAACTCGGGAACTATAACATCAAGAACTTTGACCTCGAGAACTTTGGCCTTAGGAACTATGACATAAGTTTCTAAGTTCATAACTCCAAGAGGCCATAGTTCCTAAGGTCAAAGTTCATGAGGTCGTAGTTCTTGGGATCATAGTTACTGAGTTCAAATTTCTCGATATCACTACCTTAGAAAATTTAACCTCATGAACTATGACCTGAGGTCATAGTTCCCAAGGTAAAAGTTCATAAGTTCATAATTCCTCAAGTCATAGTTCCTGAGGTCAAAGATTGTGATGTCATAGTTCCTACGGTCATAGTTCCAAGAGGTCATAGTTATTGAGAATAAATTTATGAGGTCATATTTCCTAAAATCATAGTTCCTAAGGTCATAGTTCCAATAGTTCGTAGTTATTAAGCGACCATAAATTCATGAGGTCGTAGTTCCTAAAATCATAGTTTCTAAGGTCAAATTTCCCAAATTCAAAGCTCCTAAGGCCATAGTTCTTGAGGTCAAATTTCTTGAGGTTAGGAACTATGACCTCAGGAACTTTTACCTCGAGAATTGTGAAGTTAGGAACTATGACATTAAGAAATTTAACCTCATCAACTATGACCTCAGGAATCATGGGATAGGAACTAGTTAAAAGTTCTTGAGGTCATAGTTACTCAAGAACTATCATAGTTCCTAAAATTTAACCTCAAGAACTATAGTTCCTATAATTTAACCATAATTTTTTAAATTTAACCTCAGGAACTATGATCTCAAGAAATTTGACCTTAGAAATTTCTTGAGGTCCTAGTTCCTAAGGTCAAAATTATCGAGGTGATAGTTCTTAAGGTTAATGTTCCTATGGTCACATTTCCTGAGGTTGAAGTTCCTATGTCAAAATTTCTCAACGTTAACCTTAGGAACTATGATCTCAAGAGATTTTACCTCGAGAAGTTTAACCTTGGGAACTATGACCTTAGGAACTTTAACCTCAATAAATTTGACCTTAGGAACTATGACCTAAATAAATTTAACCTTGGGAATTAAGACCTATGGAATTATGAATTTAGTAACTATGGAATAATAACTAGTTTAAAGTTCCTAAGTTTATATTTCCTCAGGAAATATTGTAGTTCATGAGGAAATATTGTAGTTCCTGAGGTCATATATTTTAATAGACATTAATTATGACCTTAGGATCTTTAACTTTAGGAACTATGACCTTGAGAACTTTCACCTCAGGAACTATGACCTTAGGAGATTTATGAGCTCAAATTTCTCAAGATCATAGTTCTTCAGATTAATTTTCAAGAATATTGTTAAATTTTAGTAACTATATCTCTTGAGATTAAATTTAAATAACTATGATAGTTCTAGAGGAACTATGACCTCATTAAATTTGAACAGGTTCTTATGTCATACTCCTCGAGGTCATAGTTTGAGAAGTTAAAATTATGGAGGTCATTGTTCCCAAGGTTCAAGTTTTTAAGGCCATATTTATTGAGGTCAAAGTTCCTAAGTTCATATTTTGAGACCTTAGAAAATTTAACCTCGGGAAATTTGACCTCAGGAAATTTAACCTCAACAATTATAAACTTAAGAAATATTACCTTAAGAACTATTTCCTGAGGTCAAAAAACCTAAGGTTGTAGTTCCCGAGGTTAAATTTTTCCTAAGGTCATAGTTCATAAGGTCATTTTTTTAAAGCTCTCATTCTTAAAGCTCTTGAGGTCATAGTTCTTGAGGTCAAATTTCCTAAGGTCATAGCTCTTAGGTCATAGTTCCTAGGGTCAAAGTTCTCAAGGTCATATTTCTTGAGTTCAATGTTTCTAAGTTCATATATCTTGTGGTCATATTTCTCGAGGTCAATTTATCGAGATCATGACCTCGGTAACTTTCACCTAAAGAACTATGATCGATCAAATTTCTTGAGGTTAAAGTTCCTTAGGTAAAAATTCATAAGGTCATAGTTACTAAGGAAATAGTTCCTAAGGTCAAAGTTCCTAAGGTCAAATATTCTCAGGTCAGAGTTCTCTAGGTCATAGTTCGTGAGCACAGAGTTCCTAAGGTCAAATTTCTTGATGTTTTAGTTCCTAATGTCAAATTTCTTGAGATCATAGTTCCTGAGGTTATAATCTCTAGAACGTTGACCTCAAGAACTATTACATATGAAACCAATGAATTGTTCGTAATTTTGTTAGTCATCATATCTATAATGTATGTAGTTATGGTAAGATCATGTTGACATGCTCAGAAATGATAAATGGAAATATAATGCTTGAATTAAGTTGTTATATTGCAATGATACAACTTAATGTAGGAAAGGAAAAGTCAGTAGAATACTAAGCAAAAGAAGAAACAACACAATATTGAGAACACTCACATAGGAGTCAAGAACTATCACCTTAGGAACTTTGACCTCGGGAACGATGAAATCTTGGAACTATGATGTTGATAACTATGTCCTCGAGATATTTGAACTCAATTTCTATGACTTAAGAACTATGACCCGAGGAACATTGACCTCATGAACTATGTTGTGAGGGAAATCTCCTTACGGACTAGAAAATAGGGTTAGACTTTGCATGCAGATATGACCTAGAGAAAATTTACTTTCTACCTTCATCCCCAGACTTAAATCCCATTTCTTTTCAGTAAATGCAATGGCTAGATCAACCTACCTCGTTCCGGGCGTTCGATGTCGATCCCTTGTTGTACTTGATTACTTGTTCACAATTCTCCTTTCCAATGTTGACCTGCATACAAGACAAGAAACAAATACACATGCATACTACCTATAGACTAACGGGTTAAAAATTCAAACATGTACTTAGAAAACTATGAATAAATCATGAATTGGGACGAGAAAAGCACTTTATTTATTAATTTGAATGAGTCAACTTACAAAAGTTGATATTGGCCACTGCTCCGCAAACCTGATCCTGGGCTCGTCTTCAACTGTCCTCCAACTGCTTTGCTTTGTATCTCCTTTGGCACAAGGAAGGCTAAAGGGTTGGGACAATGGGAATACGCAAATGGGCAGAGTTTCTTTGCTATATTTTTCCTCCTCCAAATGGGACCCCTACCCCTTCTTTTATAGGCTAGAAGGAGCTAGGTATTTGGACGAACCCTCGACCATGAATGGTCGAGAGTTTCAGTTAACTCACCCATAGCTTTTGTGTTCCATCGGAAACTTTCCTTTTTTCGTGCTTTTGTCGATCCACGTGGGATGTCTTAGGTCAGCCAGCGTGTACACATGTGCAGTAATGGAGTAGGGTGCATGGGCCTTTATAAAAGAGGTTTTTTAAAGAGTTGTTCAATAGTGCTTTGGCAAAGAAGGGATATGAGATGGCCTAATGCTAGGTAAGCATGTGTGGTGCAATTTAGGTTTATAACAGATGCCCCCTAATGTGTGAGGTCAGAAGAGCATCTGATGGCTGAAATACATTACCAATCCTTATTGATGTGTCGAATGATTGAGCCCAAGGATCAGGAACCGGGAGGCGTCGTCTGCAAAATAACAAATGCCTCTCTTAGGCAGGCATACCCATGCTCAAGATAAAATAAAATCATGGCTACCAATCAAATACATTGTAGATCCATTTCATATAGATATATAAAGAGTAGTCGTGAAGAATACATAGCGGAGCTACATCTCGAAATCAGAAAGATATACATATAGAGTATCTATCTTCTAGAAGCTAATTTGGCCTGATGGCTGGAGATGAGGTCTTCAGAGCTCGAGAAAAAACTTCAAAATATTCAAAACTTGAGTAGGAGTGTAATATGAGTGTACGAATGCACTACCCAGAGGTCTTCGATGGCTCATCGGTCATGGACTTGATGATCAGACGAAAGGCTTCATTGATTTCGAACAAGGACTTAATTGGACATTCAGGATGTCCAGGCATGAGGGAAAGAGACAAAATGAAAAGGGTTCAACTCAAGCTTGGTGACAAACTTCCCTTGGACAATAGCACGAAAAATGATGAGACTCAGGCAGCATGGCATTAACATAAGTTTACGAGGCAGGAGGCAACACAAACTCTCCATATGTTTGGAAGAATAACCAAACGGGGGAGGACACAGCTCTATGTAGTGAGAATAGATTCCTAAGGTCATATTAAATCTCAGGGTTTGATGAAAAAACGGACATATGTGCTTTATCCAAGGGAGAATCATTATGTTTCCAATAAAGAAAATACTTTTCCCTTCCTCTTTTTGGGGTATATTTTATTTTTTTGTCCTTTTTCAATAGTTGTGGAAAAACAATAAAGGAATATTACATTACAGAGGAGGAATGAATGTTGAAAACATACAAGTTCAAGGCACATGGACAAGACTGATGTTCAAAATAATGATACTCGGGAAAAATACTCTGGGGGCCAAGGGTGTTAAAACGCAGAAGAAAATTGTTACAAGGCTGACATATAAGGTATGCAAACGCGGTTAACAAAACACACCATGGTAAAATCCTTCGATGTAATTTTAACGAGCCTAGAGAAGGTAAGCTCGGTGGTTTTTCATATTTAGAGAGTCTGGAAAAACATAAAAGGAGACTCCATTGGGGTACCTTTTTCGAAGGTAATCAAGTCGGTTCGAAAAATGGGTAAACTAGCACCGACAAGACATCTATTTAAAACCATTTTAACGAGTGTGATAAAGACAATATCACTCGGCCATTTTTTCATTTTTAAGGAGTCTGGAAAAATCTTAACTATGGACTCCGTCAAGAATGTTCTTCTGGACCAATTTAACGAGTGTGAAAGAATAAGGTCACTCAACAATCTTTTCAATTTTACGGAGTTTGAAAAGAGATTAACTATGGACTCTGTTGGGGTTCCTTTTTCGTAAGTTTAGTCCCTCAGGCCCGAAAAAGGGGTAAAATTATACCTGAGAGTACTCTTCTAAAGAATGGAAGTTCCATAGAGTATACCTTTGTTCGTACAATTTACCATTCAGACCGAAAAAGGGGTAAACTACCGCCGGACAGATGTGACTTCAAATTTCAGTTTAACGAGCGTGATGGGCCACAAGATCGCTCGGCAATCTTTTCATGTTTAGAGGGTCTGAAAAGGGATTAAAAGAAGACCCATTATTTTTTGGGAGTCCTGAGGGTGAGGTCAAGAGCGAAGAAGAATCATGCAAATGAGGCTCAAACTCGTATTCGCGAAAAACTGCAAGGACTCCCAAGCCTATAATGTTGTAGAGACAACATGAATACCATAATGCAACCAGGATCTACCTAGGGCATCCATGTTTCGGTAAGATCTACCACCAAGTTGCGACACTTCTAAAGAAGATATGATGGTTCTGTGTCACAATCTTATGGGATCGATCCTATGGCAAAGGAAAAAGACAACGAGATACAAAAATTAGGGTAGAAACCTAACCTATATGCTCAAGTTGATCGTCGAAAAAAATTTCATGGACCATCAAAAATTACTCAAAACTCCCAAAAAATGTCCCAATACTCGATATCACTGTCCCAAGAGGCTTTCATGCTACTGGGGAAATCACTAGTGCCCACCACCGAGGATATCTAATTTTTGACTGGCCTCTCAAGGAGAGGGGAACCAGTCAATTTCAGGACATTTTCGTCGGGGCCACATAACATAGAGGAACTGATAGCCCTGTACTGTGAGGCTAGGACAGACCATGCGAGCTCCCAGGTGCCTATAAGAAAGGTTACTAACCTATCGTTGCAAGCGATAGTATTTCTCATTGGGCAGATTACTGGTTCAACGACCTTGCATCAGGCGTCCTACGCACAGATGAACTGTGTTGTCCAGTGCTTGAATGCACAAATTTTCAATTGGAGTACGACACTACTGCAGTGCATGAAGAGGCAATTGATAGATTGTCATCAACGGACACAGAGGAACTTTGGGTTCAAGAGTATTTTGTGTTCATTCTTTTTCGAGAGAGTTCCAAGTTTTAGTCCTCGAGTAGTGGTACGAGGACACCAGGCCTCTTTTCCTACTGTGTGTAGATGGGCAGTATTACTGTCGTGATAAAGTAGTGGAAGGACCAATGAGTCCTTCGATGATGACGTTTTTGCATGGATGTCACGACAGATCCCGGTTATAGAGGACTACCCCTATGCTGGGATTGATTTTTTGAGAGACCTGGAGATACCAGTACCTCCTGATGAGGAGCGAGGGGAGATGGGTAAGTATCCACCTTATTTTTTTTTTTTTTTATGGATCATATGTAATGTTTATGTTGTTTTTGTTATATATCATCATTTTTTTTATTTGCATGCCAAATTATTTGATGGATATACGTTTGTTGCATGCAGATGTGGGACCAGTGCGACCTACCGATTATGCAAGGAACAGGCGTCGTCCTCACCCAGGGGCCACAGCCGCCGCTACCGGGGGACCAATAATAGCAAGAGACCTTCCAACTGGGGAGGCTGAGAAGGTACTTAGAAGAGTTGAGCAGAACTTTACTGCACTCACTCGCACAGTCCCAATGGCAGATATTGAGGACCTGCTGCCATCCATGCAGCCTCATGTAGTGGGGGCACCTCGGACATGGGTCTGATTGTTTAGGCGTTTAGCCCATGTTGTGGACCAGTATAACAGGGCCCATAGGCCCTGAACCTATTTAGACATTTTACGTACCACGAGCACTACTTGTATATATTTTTTGAGGGCATAATCCCTATGACTTGTTATTGGTCCTATTTTTGAGGCCCTTGCATCCATCGGTGTACTCTGGTTACTTTATGATATTATATATGGTTTTTTGGTCTTTTGTGTCGTATGGATCATGTGTACAAATAATGTATTTACATGCTTATGATCTTTCATATGTGTGCAAGATTCCAATCTAAAATTTGATTAGCTAGAGTATCTGTAACTTGGTTTAATCTCCTAGGAACATGAAAATATGTAATATAATCAAAGTTTCATTCTAAGAGACTTACCCTAAGGAATCGTCAGTGTAAATTTGGATCATGAACCCAGTACACTCTGTTTAATTGAGACACAACCAGTTGAGCGTCGAGATAGACCTGAAGATGAGAGATACCCAATGACAAAGCATCATGAAGTAATTCAATAACTACACTATACTCGGCGACATTATTTGTGGTGTCACCTAAGAATATACCTCCGGAAGATAACAAATGTCCTTGAGGTGTAAAGATTACCCAAGCTACAGAGGCAAGCCTCCAAGTGTGTCGACTAGCACTGTCTGCATACCCAACGAACACCTCGAAATCACTTGTCATATGTCATAGTGACGAAAGATAACATCAATGATATGTCCATAACACTTAAAAGAAACTAAAAAGTAATAGTACAAAGACTATACATATGTTACAAAAAGTTACCCATAGTGACCTGCCTATGAGTAATACTTCTTGAGGTAGAGCCCATTTCTAGGCTCCACCAAAGCATTCCCTTCGAAATCAATCAGATGATAGGCGCCCTTTTTTAATACCTCTTTTATGATGAAAGGCCCGAACCACATGGGTTTGAATTTGCCTTCCCCCAGGGGGTCCTTATCTTGGTCATAGACCAGGACAAAGTCACCTTCAGAGAAAATTCGAGGACGAACGGACCTATCATATTGACACTTGACCTTATGTTTGTGAGCCTCGTTGGCCAGGGCCACATCATGACACTGTTCATTGAGCTGCTCAAGGTATACTAATCGTTCTTCGAGTGGAGAAGTGTCTGGCAATAATTGTACTGCCAATTTTAGGGATGGGATCTAACATTCGATGGGAAAGACTGCCTCTAGCCTGTAAACGAGCTAAAAAGGTGAGAAACCGGTTGCAGTCTTAAGAGATAATCGGTAAGCCCATAATGTCGAGTATAACATCAAATGCCAATTTGACTTGGCTAAGTTGATAGTTCACTGTAGAATAGTCTTAAGAGTTTTATTTACAGCTTCCACAAGCCCATTGGCTTGGGGGTAGTAGGGTGATGAATGTTCTTGCCATAACCCAAGCTTTGATGTTAACTCGGTCATCATCTAATTCTGAAAGTGACTGCCATGGTTAGTGACAATCTCCCTCGGGACGTCGAACCTTGCTATGATCTGGTTGAATAAAAAGAGAGATGCATTCTCTCCATCATCTTTAAATGTTGGCATAGCTTCGACCCACTTTGTGAAGTAGTCTACAACTATGATGATATAGTGGTGCCCCCTTGTTGAAGGGGGGTTGCAAGTAGTGTAATCAATCCCCCACTTGGTGAAGGGTCCAACTGTGATGATGGGAAACATGGGACCAGGATGTGCCCTCGTCTTCTGAGAGAATATTTGGCATGGATGGCACTTCTTGACCGATTCGATACAATATTTGATAAGTGTCGGCCAGAAGTAACCTACTCGTAAGATATTTTGGGTTATTTCCAACCCAGACAAATGACCGCCACAAGCTCTGGTATGGCAATCATTAAGCACAATAACTGCCTCCTCATGAGTGAGACATTGGCATAGGATGCAGTCTACACCTCTCTTATACAACATATCATCGAGTATGAGATAATTCTTATCCTGATGGTGTATATGTTGACGCTCATCACGAGAAGCAGAAGTGGGGCACTTCAAAGTCTGGAGATAGATAAGTATATCTCCGTACCAGGGATCCGAAGATGTGATCAAAAACATATCTCCCCGGATAGGCGATTCTTCAGGCACAACGTCACCTGACTCAACCGAAAGTTCTAAAATAAGCTCTACGAATACTAGTGACTTTTTGGACTTTGCTGAAACGAAGTCCAAGTCAAACTCCTAGAGGATGACTATCCATCTACTGATTTTTCCACCTATTACCCATCGTGTCAACATGTAGTGGAATGGATTCACGACAGCAATGACGGTGGTCTTGCGAAATAGAACGTAATGACGAAACCATTGAACAGCATGAACTACTGCCAATGCAAGATTTTTGATATGAGAATAATTGAATTTCGGTCCTATGAGGCCTCTGCTCAGGTAATAGATCATGTGTTCTAAGAACAAGTCATCTTCCTGAACTAAAACCATGCCAATGGTTGACTCTGTTGCAGCCAGATATAATAAGAAATCTTTGTTATTGTTAGGTGGCTAGAGCAGAGGGGAAGTTGTGAGGGCATGTTTTAATGCATCAAAAGAGCATTGAGCGGCATCATCCCAGTAAAAAGGAATGTCTTTCTCCAGTAAGTGCATAAATCCCTTGGTGATTTTGGCATAGTTGGTGATGAAGCGTCGTAAAAATTTCACCTTGCTTTGTAGACTCTGAAGTTGAAGGATTGTGTGTGGGTTGGGCAACAAGATTATTGCCTCAACCTTGAGAGGATTGACCATGATCCCTATTGTTGATATGATGAAACCTAACAAACGTCCTGACGTTACGCAGAAGTTGCACTTGTTTGGATTCAAGCGAATCTAAAAGTAGCGACAACGTTCGAAGATAAGTCTAAGGTGTGTGGGATGATCCATTCGCTTGCGATATCGCGATGCTAAATCATCTAGATAGGCCTCGACTATATGCTTGAGTTCATGGAAAGAAAAAGACATGGCCCGCTGAAAGGTTGCTCCATCATTTTTAAGACCAAAAGGTATCTTACGATATGCGAATGTACCCCAAGGACAAATGAATGCCATTTTGTGTTGGTCTTTGGGTTTGATTTGTATTTGATTATATCCTGAAAACCATCCATGAAAGAAAAGGCTTCGCAACCAACACATTCATCAATGATCTGGTCGATGAATGGTGTTGGAAAATTATCTTTGGGACATGCCTTGTTCAAATCATGGAAATTGGTACATACACGAATCATGCCTTGTTTTTTATTGATTGGCACAGGATTTGACACCCATTGACTTAAATGGATAGGATAGATAAAACCTGCCTTTAGAAATTTCTCAACCTCAACCTTAATGGTTGTTGTTTTCTTAGGATTAACTGGATGAAGCTTCTGTCAAAAAGGCTTGGCATCAGGATATGTTGTGATCACATGTTCAACTATTTTTGGATCAATACCTGGCATTTCCTCATAAGACCAGGCAAAAACATCGCGAAATTCATTGAAAAGATCTGTGTAGATTTGAATCTCTTCGGGGGAGCAATCCGCTCCGACAAAGACATTCTCCATGATGTCAGGGTTTCGGGAGATATTGATCAGTACAGTTTCAGCGATAGTTTCCATATTTCCCTCAGCATAAATTTTGTGTGTATCTAAGAGATTAATAGGGCATGATTGATCTTCCTTCATGGTCACGGTGAATTCTCCTACTTCGATTCGACTTAACTCTGGGAGAAAATATGATCTGTAATGAAGATCTTCCGAAGGTTTGTCCAAACTATTCATTGCTTCAATTACTACTTCGTCAGAAGGCAAGACTAAGTCTAATGAATCAGTGTTAGAGAGAGAACCCTGAGCCCAAATAGGCTCTAGAAGTGGATCTAACTCTTGTGCAGGAGTCAGATCATTGTTAGCTGAAGCTTGCTGGACTAAAGAGTACGCTACTTCAGCTGCAGACAAAGGCATGGACATGTCTGGGTGCCCTATATCATCCATCGTGGCCAATGGGGAAGGAAGTATCCACGGATCCTCGAAGTAAGTCGTGCGGAACGACGAAACTTGAAAAATCTCAACCTTATGGCGATTGGATATAAATTTGATATCATCGTGAGGGGGTGGGTAATCGAAGGTACCCATCAAGTATGGGCACAAACCAACTCCTATGTTGACGACACCTGGTTGATGATTATCAATCATCGGGACCGTGGATGCCCCCAAAGCTGGGTCAGGTCTGGAGAAAGAAAATTGATCGATGGTCACTATCTAGCCCTCGTGTGGAAACAACAAGACCCAAAAAATTGTAGCAACCACAACTTGCATAGCATAAGTCCAAATCCTTCCTAACAAGAGGTTATAGTCGAGGGGAGCATCGAATACCTCTACTTAGACACACACGATCTTCCCTCCTAACTGCACATGGAAAGAAGGAACGATACCATGTGGTTGGAATGAATGACCGTCGAAAGTGGTGAGGAGAGTAGGTGACGGAGACCAAACAGATTGGCCAATGGCCTTCCAACATGCCAATGACATAACACATGTTGAGGCACCCTCATCAACCACCGTGCAGAAGATATTTCGATTAAAAGTTTTCGTGGGATAAGACACTACTATCTGAAACGTTACGTGGTAAGGCAGACGAGGTTTTAAGTCGATTGTATCCAACATGATGGTACCTGGATTACAAGTCTCGGTAGAGCCTAAAGTAGTTAACAAGGATTTCCTCTTAGAAGGGCAGCTTTGGAGGACCTCCAAGGCAGACATCGCACAAGGGGTTTGTGATAAATATTCCACCACGGAATAGTTCTGGGTGGCCCTTGTGTTTGGGTTATGAGAAGCTTTTTTAAATGCACCTTTTGAAATGCATGTCATTGTTTCTCCCAACGTCTTCTCAATCTGTAGAGAAAGAGAGGGGAGTTCAGCTTCTTTACCTTTCTCAGAAGTGCTTGGTTTATTATAGTCATTTGCTCTAGTTGATATAAAAGCATCACCCCTCACCATGTATACCTTTTCGGATGCGGGGTTGTTCATAGGAAGACAGGGTTCTTGGCTGCCCCCTTATGTGCTTGTAGAGGCTTGGGTTAGATTTTGTCCATGTTGAAATGGATTGGTTAACACGGCAGATTGTTGCTGCATCACAAACTTTGGGGCCTCTCCAAGCTGAGGACACATATGGGTTGGGTGGTCTTCCGCGCACAAGTTGCATGGATACCTTGCCTTTTGTCTCTCAGTGTTGTCCCCACCAGCACTATCGGTAGGTTTTTTATCCCCCTTACCCTTCTTTCGTTGTTTTTTCTTCCCTTCAGGCTATTGGGTGGCCTTTCGGTTAGTTGACTTCACTGTGTGTACCTCCGATGTTTTGGTAGGGGGGGCAACCAAAGAAGTAGTTTGGTTGGCCGCTGTGTGTTGTATAGATAATTCTTGCAACTGCTTCATCAATTGCTCAGTGGGCTTTGTTTGTGCTGAACCAACAATACCATCGGCATGTGGTCCAACTCTTTCTCTAGTTTTATCCAGTATTGAACATGGTGCATCTGGCAAGATGTTGTATAATAAACCAGACTGAGAATAGATGAGCTCAAACTGTTGAGCCCTCATGATGGCATCTTCTTCGCAGAAAACTCTTGATGTCACGACATCTTTGGATGACTGCGGGACCAAAGACTTAAGGAACCACTCAAGCAAAAATTTTGGTGGGACTGGCACCTTGATTAAACTCTTCCAGCGTCTCCATTCTCGGATGTGATCAGAGATATGGTCCACTGTTGTCTGTTCTAAATTGGCAAGTAGCTCTATGCCAGCGTCGTATCTCATAGGTAACTGGAAATGGTTCAGGAAAGCCATCACCAGTTCGCCAAAAGAAGAGTATCTTGAGTGATCGATCTCAATGTACCATTTCATGGCACTCCCAATGAGAGTACATTGAAACAATTGCAACTGTACGGAATCATCTTTCAATGAGTTAGATGAGCACCAAAGATGAAAGGTAGTCACATGATCTCCTAGATATTTGTTAGGTTTGGATTCAAAATTTGGGATGTTCGAAGGCAACTTCGTCGGCATAGGAGGCCAACGTGGATCATGACAAATAGGGTCATTCAACAACCTTGTCAAATCTAGCTAGTGCAAAGTCGCCAGGAATGGAATTTTGGGTTGTTGGTGATAACCTGGGAAAAATGGGCCTGGGGTTTGACTAGCACCAGGTTGCCAGGAAAAGTTTGGCTGCTAGCCCAGATTCTGGTAGAAACCATGGGCATGGCCAGTGTATGGATTTTTCATATGTGGAGACATCATCGACTGATTTCCCAAATAGGACATAGACTATTGGGCATGCATTATATTTGAAGGACTTTGGGAAGGGTTACCCCATGCCGGTCCCGTGGGGATAGGCATAGTAGTTTGTCCGGGGTTCCATTGATTGTGGAAAGAATTACCCTAGATCGGCATTCTGAATGAGGGAACGGATCCCTGCCAAGAATTCCAAGGCCCTCATGTGGAAGAAGTTCCTAGGTTTTCCCCCTGTGCAGGAATAATACCCTGCATACGAGTAGATTGTCCAAAATTGGGATTGCCCCCAGTCGAGAAAGAGACTGACGAGAAGGTGTTGTTACCAAATATTTCGTTCAAAGAAAACGGTGTTGAACCTACCGACATACTATGCAAAGGTGTTCCTTGACTCCCCGCTCCAAATAAACTATTTTGTGTAGGTTTCCTGGTGGATTGTTGATGTGAGCCACCGAGTGAAGGGGACAAAGGAGGGATATGACCTCCTCCGTAAGGGAAAGTTTTAAAAGGAGTAGGAGTGCCCCCCATGTGACCTTGCAAAGGAGCGCTAGAGCTCCCTGCCCCCAGACCTAAAGTCTATAAATTGGAGTAGGAAAGTACAGGACTTGTACCTGAACTTGGCATCCCGTATGAGAACGGAGGGCCTGTCGCACTTGCTGTGAAAGGGGGTGTGGCCGCCACTAAAGACTGTATCGGACCACTATGCAAGGTAGTTGCAGTTGAAACCATGGTGGTTCGGACCGATAATGGTGGGTTAGGAGGTGGAAATTATCCTGTGGTGACAACCATAGTGGGAATTGAAGAATTCCCAGAAGAAGTAACAACATTTGTTTCCATTGTTGTGTGTGACACTGTCTGGCGCTCATAAAATTGAATTGGTACAATGAAATGTGCCAAGAACTCAGTGGTTGGGGTTTCAACTGAGCCAAGATAATTTGTGCCAAGGTCCAGAAGCTCGGGATCCTCCACCATGTGAGAATATCCAAGACACTCTAAGGTAGTCTAAACGTTCAAAATTAGCACACACTAAAAAAAAGTTCCTAGAAGATAAGACAGGCAAACACTAAATTAATTGGAAGAATAGTTACAACAACCAACACTAGAGAAACTTACCAGTGCAAGTGAAACTCGAACACGGAAGCACCCTCCAGGTATACTCTGCAAAGCATGGCCCGATGTCTGTCCTAGGTACCATGGTATACCCCCGTATTCACCCGTGTAAGTCCCTAAAAAGATGGGCAACTAGGTTTCCAACGCGCGAACAGTCACCAGGTGGGTACAGTCAAAAGTTGGGTAGACCACAATGAGCAGGGTATAGAGCCAAAAACCTATCAAGGGTATCAAGAGAAAATGGTCTGGAAGACAACTGAGGACCAAGAAACAGATTTGAGACCCACGAAGCTCCGTGGAAAATGCAAACGACAGAATCCCAAGACAAGCCCTCTATATGTGTTCTCCACTACGATTGGTCTAGCTTTGGAGGGGTTATCTACTCTACCTTTCCGCACGTGACCTCATGTTTATCCCCTGTGTTAGAAGGGGGTCCTAGATAAATTTCATGATACTGGACTTAGACACTCCCTAACTCAGACTCCAATGTTTGATTTGAAATGGCCTTGAAGAGTTTCCTCTCCAACCTAATCCAAGGCTCTAATCCTGAACTAGTTGGTTAACCCTACAAACATGAAAGTTTAATAAATTTTAGATTTTAGCGTTAATTTTATGGCTTTTTCTTATGTAAAGGGGTATGGAAGTGAAATTGATGATGTGTAAAAGATGAAAGAAAAAATGAGTAAAAAGCTGGAAACAAAAAATTTTCTTAATGCAAAATTTCAACAACTTTTCAAATTTTTATTTTTTTTTCTAAGATTTTGGATAGCAAATTCAAAAGGAATTTCACTCGGCTATGAGATACTTATGATCTAAGTGAACTGTAAAAACTTATGACATAAACAACTTTTCCCTGGCTAGTAATGCAGAAACACACTCTTCAATCAAACAAGAAAATGAAAAGAGATTTTTTTTTTTATTTAAATGCTTGATAAAGAAAAAAGGAAAAATACCATCAAGAAAAAACCAAGAAAAACAATTCTTGCCTAATTGCAGATTGCAAAGAATCACGTCAAAAAATCACACACTGGCAACTTTAAAAAATGACTCTCACACTTGTCTAAAAACCCTAAAAATCCCTTCTTTTTATAAACTTTTAAATGAGAAAAAGTAAGGTAAGGGTAAGATTAATCCTAAGCTACTGACTGCTAAGAAAGAGATTCAAATACTTGAGAGGTATAATTCTCATCAATGGAAAGGATGACTGCCTTACCCTCAACAAAAACTATCATGTACAAGCACGCTACTGATAATCCAACAACAAGCATGTGAACGCGAGTTGTATAGAGACAGAGGGCATGTACATGCAGGATGACCTTGTACAGGCCACGTGTATCTCTAAACTCTAAGAAAAAATAAAAAACAGACAGCTCAAACTAGGAAGAGACCACTGATATTGATAACCAAGATCCCTTGAAGGCTTGGACACTATTTTTTAAGAGAAAAAATAAACAATGTAAGGAAAAATTTATAAAGCAAAACAATCTGAGATAAGACTACAAACAACCAAGACTCAAACAAAATTCCAGAAAACCCCTGAGAATGTGTGATTCTGACAGGGAAGAGGATGATTGCCTAAAAAATTCTCTGAACTCTACACGCTACTGCTACTTCTTCAGCTAGCGTTCACATGTGGGTTGTAAGAGAGTAGGGCGCGGGTACACGCGTGCAGACCTTATGCAGGCCGCGTTTACCTCTGTGGGTCTCGGAAAAACATAGTCAAGCAATTCAGAGAAAGATGGTATGGAAAACCAGACTCTTTGCTACCTCTGACTTTACAGAAACTAAAAAAAAAAACAGCAAGAAAAACCAGTCTTTTTCTAAAAACTACCCAAAAAATAAAATTCCAAGAACCCTAGAGACTTCCTCAGTATGGTCGCCAATTCTGTTGTGAGGGAAATATCCTTACGGACTAGCAAATAGGGTTAGACTTTGCATGCATATATGACCTAGAGAAGGTTTACTTTCTACCTTCATCCCCATACTTAAATCCCATTTCTTTTCAGTAAATGCAATGGCTAGATCAACCTACCTCGTTCCAGGCATTCGATATTGATCCCTTGTCGTACTTTATTACTTGTTCATAGTTATCCTTTCCAACATTGACCTGCATAAAAGACAAGAAACAAATACACATGCATACTACCTATAGACTAACAGGTTAGAAATTCAAACATGTGCGTATAAAACTATGAATAACTCATGAATTGGGACGGGAAAAGCACTTTCTTTATTACTTTGAATGAGTCAACTTACAAAAGTTAAGACTGGCCACTGCTCCACAAACATGATCCTGGGCTCCTCTTCAACTGTCCTCCAACTGCTTTTCTTTGTATCTCCTTTGGCACAAGGAAGGCTAAAGGGTTGGGACAATGGGAATACGCAAATGCGCTGAGTTTCTTTGCTATATTTTTCCTCCTCCAAATGGGACCCCTACCCCTTCTTTTATAGGCTAGAAGGAGCTAGGTATTTGGACGAACCCTCAGCCATGCATGGCTGGGAGTTTCAGTTAACTCACCCATAGTTTTTGTGTTTCGTCGGAAACTTTCCTTTTTTCGTGCTTTTGTCGGTCCACGCGGGTTGTCTTAGGTCAGCCAGCGTGTACATGCATGCAATAATGGAGTAAGGCATGTGGGCCTTTATAAAAGAGGATTTTTAAAGAGTTGTTCAACAGTGTTTTGGCAAAGAAGGGATATGAGATGGCCTGATTCCAGGTAAGCATGTGTGGTGCAATTTAGGGTTATAACAAACTATGACTTCGATAATTTTAGAAACGTGAACTTCAGGAACTATGACCTTAAGAAAAAATTTACCTCAAGAACAATGACCTCAAGGACTTTGAACTCAAGAACTTTGACCTCAGGAACTATGACCTAAATAACTTTAAACTTGGAATATATGACCTTACGAAATATGACCTTAAGAAATTTGAGATACAATGGAATATGTATAAGAATGGTTTTCATTACATGCACAATATTCTGCTCATTATCACAAATCCATAAAGAATAACTATGATTCTTATAGGCATTGTACAAACATTGGTACTAAAGACTTTGCAAACCAAAAAAAAAGTACAAAAAGAGTCAAGAGATATCAGAATATATTGACAAAGAGAGAAAGCTAAAGGAATTGGAATACCATTCTTGAACTAAGTGGCGCAGACTCCCTTCCCTGCAAAGGGATGCTCGACCTACCGATTTAGGATCGTTTAAGTTACAGAGCTGACTTGGCTCATCGGATCTTGATTGGAACCTGACAAACTCTATCACAGTCCCTTCCTCCCTGGGTGTAGGTCTTATGGAATCTACGGGCCCTTTCCTTAACATTTTTCAAATATTAATGCCAACATGCACTAGCTCTCTATCTTAGGCTCCCCCTTTGATGTGACCATGGACTACAACCGTGGGATAGCTCCCTTCATGACTTCGTGCTTTGGAACTTTCTTGAGATGCTTCCTCCCTTTTTTCCAATTCCCGAATCAATGAACTCTCCAGGACCAAATCTATGGTCCATGTTCCTCTTGTGATCGACGACCGAGAACAAATTGTGACTTCAGTCTTCACGAGTATATACTTCTCCCAACTATTTCCTTCCCGATATGTGAATCAGAAAAGTGTTGACTTCTCACCATGTGTCCTATCTCAATGAACAACCATAATTGTTTTGGCTCCCAGCTCTTTGGGTATTCTCTCCATGTCTTTCCTCCGAAGGGTTCTTCCTCCGAAATTCATGGATCTATACTATGTGCCTTTCACAACACCAACCACTAGGATTAACTCCACTCTATGGGACTTTGCAAGTCCTTAACTTCTCTGCACACTTTACACAACTCTTCTTCTCGAGACTTAGGGTTTTTCTCAAACTTCTTCTGCACTCCTTGCAGAATTCTATGCCAACTTCTTTGTGACTTTGCTCGGCTTGAAAACTTCCAAGGTTCCCAATTCCCCTGCATCCTTCAGTGTAATTTCTCTTGTCCTCCTAGAAACTTAACGCCTTTCCTCCTGATATTTGTAATATGAAATTACAATATCCTTGGCACACGCCTTGCGCTTGACTCAACTCTTCTATGAATTCTCCCTTAGCCTTCCTGAAGGGTTTTAAGGCATATCCTTTCCTTTTTCGATGCCCTCTTGTAAAACCTTCCTTCCTCAAAATGTTAAAAAATTATGGGATTCTCTTAAGGATTCCAACACTCCAGAATGTGTTGATCATGTACGTTCTCACACTAGCTCGATGTCCTCATGGAAGAGTACTTCAAAGTGTTCAGTGACCCTAGACTGTGTCTCCCCTTACACAGTATTTCCATCCAAGGTACTTAACCACCTTTAAATTTCCTCCTAATTCTGTGAATTATCCCGGCCTGCCCCCCTGGCAGCTTCTCTTCTGACTCCACTGAGTTTAGACACACACTCCTTACATTGACTCACAGAGTTTCCACCCTCTATCGCGCACTCCTTTCACTTAGCCTAGAGAACCAGACTTAATCCAATACACTCACAGATACAAGTTTATAATTCTACCCCTGCAGAAGATTTCTAACATACATCTATAGTACAAATGCATACGAATGACATTCACAAAAAACCATCCATACATCCATTACATAGAGATTGCTAAACAATAAAAACAGTTCCCTTTTCTATTAATGGCAGAATGTCAAATTACAAATGTTGAGTCTGGAATGCAACTAAGTCTTGACCCTATGTGTTTCTCTTCTTATCTCCTATGCATGTCTACTCTACTGGTATCAATACAAGATTTTATACAAGAGGGTATCAACGAGCTTCTATCCAAGATAATATAGTAGTGTCTAATCACCATTCAAAAATGCTTGACTACTGAGGCAGATTACAATGATGGAAATCTGATCCAAATCGGATGCAGATCCCTCCTACCGTCAACCACTTAATGGTGACCTTATCTCTAGGTTGTGCGAAGGAACAATTTGTCTCTTCCATCTTGTCAACATTAAATTCCTTGATCACACTTAGATTCTCAAAGGATAAAATGAGAGCGTGACGTCTCTCCCTTCCTTGAATGTGCACCACTCGTGTTATCCGACTGGTGCATGTTGAGGTGGAGAGATGATCCTGCATCATACTCCACAGCTACGAAAGTTCATGAGATCCTTATCATGATTTCCCAAGCCCTCCTGAAATCCTCCTGGAGTTGTCTTCCTGATCCCCTATTTCACTGTTGTTGTTGCTCCCACATATTCCCTGATGCTCATGCAGGTTCTTTTCTATGCAACTTCTCTTTGTTGGAAACCCCTTCTGTTGACCTCAACATCAACCTCCTTATATCCTCAATCACCTAGTCCAACTACCGCATTGGCTGGCTCTTCTTTTACAAACTGGCTCGCTGCACTTCCTCCTTGTTAATGGGTAGATCACATCGACCTCCCATGTTGTGGCCTTATCTTGCCACTCTACTGCAGCTTCCATTCCTCTAGGAATCTCATCACTGAGTTGTTTCTTAGCTTCTTCCTATGACGGATTTTCTCATGTGAGATCTTCTTGTGTTGGTTCAACCCCAGCTTCCTCCAATTGTAACTAGTGTTGGTATGTCTCCTCTGGCATGGTTATCCCTTGGCAACCACCTTTTGGTTCCAGACTATCCAACCAATCCTCCAATGCCTTTAATTCTATTTACCACTTAGTGAGTAACTCAACTAGGCATTCCTCTTCTATTGGGACAAACTTCAGTATCTGTTCCTTCTCCTTCTCCTCCTCTATAGTAGTCACTTCTAGCTATCTTTATATTTCATCTCCAACACATGATCTAGCCTCAATCAAACTATGTGGCAGGAATACAACTATTCCTTCAATGACCAACATACTTCTCTGATCCTTCTCCTCGGTGGTGGAAGTATTTAACTTCTCATCATCTTCATTCACATGGTTCACAGTTCCATGTGAATCTACATTTGAGTGAGGTATTTATTCTGCCTCCTCTTCATCTGTCAACACCCCCTAATGTGAACTCTCAACTGAGTTCATATATCCTCTCTTTCCCACTTGGAAATTCAAGATGTCTCCTCTGCCCTCCTGGAAGTTTACAATATCATCTGACCTCTTCACATTGCCCACCTGGCAATATATGAGACCTCTGCCAGATATCTTTCCCTCATCACTGAGGTTTTTAGCATGCCTTAGACACCTTTTTAACACCTGTTTCTACCTCTTGGCCAACAAATTTTGAACAGGCCACTTGGTTGTCCTTTTCAAGGGCCATTCATACCTCCAACATACCCTTGCCTCCTGTTGCATTTTCAATGCTAGTGTCTCCATCTGGTCTCAGATTTCACCAACCTCTTTATCCATGTATGATTTTCTTTTCTATGGGCATACTTCTCCTTGACTATGCTCATATCTTCCAACCACCATCTTCCTTCACCTGCATTCCACCTGACTACTTATCATCTGCTTCAGACCTTGCAAGAGATTAAAAAGAGTATCTCACTCTATCTCCCTTGCCTACATAAATCAATTATGCATTATCTCTGATACCACTCTTGGTGAAAACCCCCTTCCCTCTAAAGGGTTTCTCAACCTCCTAGTCTAGGATCATTTAATTTATTGAGTTGACTTGGCTCGTCGACTCCTCATTGGAACCCAACAAACTCTATCATGGGCCCTTCCTCCCTGGGCGCAGGTCTTATGGAACCCGCAAGCCCTCTCCTTATAGTTGTTAAAATATTAATGCCAACAGGAACTAGATCTCTATGTTAGGCTCCCCCTTTGATGTGGCCATGGACTACAACCATGGGCTAGATCTCTTCATGACTTTGTGCTTCAGAACTTTCACAAGTTGCTTGCTCCCTTTTTTCTGATTCCCGAATCGGTGAACCCTTCATGACAAAATCTACGGTCCATGTTCCTCTCATGATTGATGATTAAGATCAAATTATGACTTTGGTCTTCATGAGTCTATACTTCTCCCAACTCTTTCTTTCCTGATCTATGAATCACTGAAGTGTTGACTTCTCGGCACATGTCCTATCTCAATGGACAACCATAATTGTTTTGTCTCCAAGCTCTTTGGGTATTCTCTTCTTGTCTTTCCTATGAAGGGTTATTCCTCCGAAAGTCGTGGATCTATGCCACATTCCCTTCCCAGCACCAACGCCTAGGATTAACATTTCTCTACAGTAATTGACAAGTCCTTGACTTCTCTTCACACTTAGCGCAACTCTTCTTCTCAAGACTTAGGTTTCTTCTCGAACTTATTCTTCACTCCTTGCAAAATTCTATGCCAACTTCTTTATGAATTTGATGGGATGGGCTTGAAAACTTCCAAGTTTCTCAGTTCCCCTGCATCCTTCAGTGGACTTTCTCTTGCCCTCCTGGTAAATTAACACCTTTCCTACTGAGCTTTATAACATGAAATTACAATATCCTTGGCGCACTCCTTACGCTCGACTCATCTCTTCATCGACTTCTCCCTTAGCCTTCCTAAAGGCTTTTTGGGCATCTACTTCCCTTTGTCGATGCACTCTTGCAAAACCTTCCTTCCTTAGAATGTTCAACAATTCTTGGATTCTATTAAGGATTCCAACACTCCAGAATATGTTGATCATGTACGTTCTCGCACCAACTCGATGCCCTCCTGGAAGAGTACTTCAGAGTGTTCAGTAACCCTAGACTGTGTCTCCCCTTACACAGTCTTTCCTTCCAAGGTACTTAACGACCTTGAAATTTCCTCTCGAGTCTATGAATTATCCTGGTGTTCCCCCCTGAAAGCTTCTCTTCTGACTCCACTGGGTTCAGACATGCACTCCTTGCATCGGATCACAATGTTTCCACCCTATGTCACCCACTCCTTTCACTTAGCATAGAGAACCAGACTTAATCCAACACACTCACAGATAGAAGGTTATAATTCTAACCCTGCATATGATTTCTAACATACATTTATAGTTCAAATGCATATGAATGACATTCAAAACAAACCATCCATTACACATAGATTGATAAATAAGAAAAATTGTTCCCTGTTAAGAACCAAATATCAATATAGCATAGAAAAACCTCAGAGAAAGTACTCAATGCCTTGAAAAAGAGATAATTTCAGATAATAATCCTCTTCGAGGGGGCAACCTCCTTTTACCCCACTTAAATGTTCAAGTACAAGATGATTCAAAATGAAAATGTCTCCTTGGTATATATAGGAGACTAGGAGGTATAATTACAACTAATGGCCTAAAGTCGACATAAATAAAATAACATTACTAATATAATATGCCCCAATTAATGGGTAATGAGCCAATATTAGGGCTTAACATTCCCCTCCCCTTGAGACAAGTGTTTTCCACAATGCTTGAGTAACTCTGGATGCTTCTGTATAAAAGACTCATCTTCCCAGTGGAATCTTCAGTCGGTAACTTCCTCCATTTAATGAGATACTTTGAAATGGATCTATTCCTCAGCTGGTGAATTCTTGTGTCAATGATGGCATCAGGCTCCAATATGATTTTCCTTCCTCGTTAAGTTCTGGCAATATAGTTTGAACTGGGACCTTGTCGCCTATAACCTTATTTAAGCATGAAACATGGAAAACTAGGTGTACTCGTGAAGATGCAGGAAACTCCAATTTGTATGCCATAGTACCAATCTTTTGCAACACCTTATAAGGGCCATAGTACTTTGGTGATAATTT
>ML818256.1:20749-37140 GCA_009831015.1 Picea engelmannii | reverse complement strand
GCAGCTTATCTCCGAGAAGAGATGTGACGACTACTTGCATTCGCAAGAAGATGGTTACAATGAGGCTCTGAAGGGTTTTTTACAATAAAGAGGAATGCCAAAAACCCTATGCATCCAAAAACCTAACCCTAGGAGATGAAGTGCCAAAATTCATGTGGGCCCCCTTTGGGTAAGTCAGTACATCAACTTCCCGGGGTCGTAACGTTTGCATACGATCTCCGTTTTATGCGTGTGATAGCTCGTTGGAAAGGTATTTTCGAGGAGATTAATTTTGGGTAAAAAATAATTCCTTTGTCTATAATTGAGGACTTTGATCTCGAAAAACCTTCATTTAGGCCCTCAAAATGGCCCCAAAAGTTAAAAATTGCTAAAACTAGTAAATTGCCAAAATTGCCAGAAAACTATTTTGATCCAGTTGGAAAAGGTGGGTGGCCACTGATATCCACCTAGATCAATCCTCCCTGATTAGGAAGCAATGGTATCCATTGCATTGATTTCCTGGGTGGAGAGGGAAAATCATTTGTTGAATTTGTATCTTGGTGAGTTGCTTGCCTTGCTGGAGATGTCGCGCTGCTCAGTTTGTGGAGGTTTTTCAGTAACCTATTGAGTCTGAGGCCGTTCAAAAAGTCGGGCTACATGAGAGGATGATGTGCATAAGTAATATTTTCACTTTTCTACAACCTTGTCGACTTTCTTTTTTCTAATAGAAGGTGCTTGGGGTGAGGCTATAGTGGTTGCAGTGTCCTTCTATTATCTTTTTGAATAGATTGTGAAGAAGCAAAATTTTGCAGTATGAGGTACTACCTTGCGACACTTTTTAGGTAGAAAAATAGTTGGAACTACCTCTGGTATTATTTAGAGATGACCCCCTAGAGAAACAATGACACTGCGGGGTTGAGACTCATAAACAACATGGCGCTTCCACATATATGGTTGGCCCAAGAGAACATCACGGACATCCAGTGGTGAACATCAAATAATGCCTCATCCTTGAAGGGTTGGATGTTGTATGACAATCGACATTGTTGGCTAACACAAAGATCTCGTCCTTGGTGAAGCCAACCGATGTTGTATGGCTATGGGTGTGTTTTTGTCGACAATCCCAAATGTTTGATGACCTCTGTAGAGATGAGGTTCTTCTGGCCTCCACTATCAAGAATAAAATGTAGTGTGGTCCCTTTCACCCACATATATGAATGAAAAAGGCACTCCCCTTCTTCAGGATATGTTGGTTCTTCTGGTTGAATTGCTGCGGTCACGACAATAACAGTGGGGTTCACGTTAATGATATGTCCTTTACCATTATCTTCAGAATCAGATTCTGAATCAGGGTTCGGTTATTTGTCTTTGATCTTGCCCACCAATGACTGTTTTGAGTGACATTCATTGGTGTTGTGCCAGGGGCTTTTGTGAAAATCTTGCCATTTTCCGATGTCCTTCTTTGTCTTCTCATGACCCTTCTTTTCCTGTGTCTCGGAATGGTTTTCGGGATACTGTTTGTTAGGGTTGTCTTTGTCATACTTTGGTTGTTGCAGATTTGCATACCCAAATTCCCGTTTGTTCTAGTGCTAAAATTTCTGCTCAATTTTAACAACATATCGATAAGAAGTACCGTGTTATGAGATGTCCAGAAAATCCATTTCAGTCTGGATGTATCTGTGTAGATCCCCACGGTATTTCAGAACCAAATGTCGCTCGAAGTCTTTGATACCCAACTTGGTGGATAAGGTATGGAAGGTATTGGTGAACCAAGGAACTTCTTGGCCCTTCTCTTTCCGTAGTGTGTTCCATCTCATGTACTGGTCATCATAGTTGCCAACAAGGTAATATTGTTCCTTTACCACATCCACAAAAAAATCCCAAATGGGATCGGCCCCATATATTCCAGAATCCTCCATGGAAATTTGCTCCTAGTAAGTTTCCCACCAATGTTTGACATGAGGGAGAGCTTTAAGGAGTGCGAAGGTGATATTTTCTTTTTCCAAAAAATTATGAACAAAGAAATAACCTACTAGCAGAGTTAACCATTTTTTTAGGGCTTCTGCATTTATCTGTCCTTCAAATGCAGGAATATCAAAACTAACTTGTACCTTGAAAGGTGAGATGTCTCCAAAGTGTTCGCTTGATGAATATGCACCTGATGCTATCGGCAGGAGTTTAAGGATGTGGGCAAAATTCTCCATCATTTCGTCCCTCTGTCGCGTGAGAGATTTCTCAAGGAACAGATTGATAGGATCGTCTGCTCCGTAGTTTTTCTCTTCTTCTACCATTGAGGGTTTCTTGTGTGTTCGAGAGAGATTGTCATCAAGAGAGACAAGCTCGAGACACAACTTTCTATACTTGGACCTCGTCAGGGACATGCACTGAAAAAACAATCAAGAGCATCCTGCTCTGATACCACTGATCTGGATTATTTTCGGCACGAAATGAGAGCGGAGATATAATAAAGAAATGCATATAGATATCGCGTATATCCAATAATATATTAGAAATATTTTAGAGATGCAACCATAGACATAGATATACATTAATACACAATTTCTATAAATGAAATAAATGTACAGAGACTGTAAAAATACAAAGTGAAAGAATCGCTAGAATGGTGGCAACTTATCTCTGAGAAGAGATGTGATGGCTACTCACATTTGCAAGAAGATGGTTACAATGAGGCTCTGAAGGCCTTTTTACAATAAACAGGAATGCCAAAAACCATAGACATCCAAAAATCTAACCCTAGGAGATGAAGCACCAAAATTCATGTGGGCCCCCTTTGGGTAAGTGAGTACATCAACTTCTTGGGGTCGTAACGTTTGCATACGTTCTCCGTTTTAGGCGTGTGATAGCTTATTGGAAAGGTATTTTAGAGGAGATTCATTTTAGGGGGTCAATCATGCCTTTGTATATCATTGAGGACCTCAATCACAAAAAACCTTTATTTAGGCAATCAAAATGTCCCCAAAAGTTAAAAACTGCTAAAACTAGTAAATTGCCAAAATTGCCAGAAAACTGTTTTGAGCTAGTCAGAAAAGGTGGGTGGCCACCGATATCCACCTAGATCAATCCTCCCTCCTTAGGAATCAATGGTATCCATTGCGTTGAGTTCCTGGAGGAGAGTGAAAAGAATTTTTTGAATCTGTATCTTGGTGAGTTGCTTGCCTTGCTGGAGACGTCGCGCTGCTTAGTTTGTGGAAGTTTGTCACGAACCTATTTCGGCTGAGGCCATTCAACAAGTAGGGATACATGAGGGGACGATGCGCAGAAGGAATATTTATTCTTTTATGCAACCTTGTCAACTTGCTTCTATTTGATAGACGATTCTTAGGGAGAGGCTATAGTGGTTGTAGTGTCTTCTGTTCTCCTTTTGAACAAATTGTGAAGAAGTTAAATTTTGCAGTATGAGATACTACCTTGTAGAAATTTTTAGGTGGAACAGTAGTTGGAACTACCTCTGGTATTCTGTAGAGATGACCCCCTAGAGAAACAATGACACCATGGGGTCGAGACTCATAAACAAAATGGCACTTCCACATATATGGTTGGCCCAAGAGAACATCATAGACATCTAGTGGGGCAACATCAAATAATGCCTCATCCTTGAAGGGTTGGATGTGATATGACAATCGACATTTTTGGCTGACACAAAGATCTCGTCCTTGGCGAAGCCACCTGATATTGTATGGCTACAGATGTCGTGTTGTCGACAATCCCAAATGTTTGATGATGTCTGCTAAGACGAGGTTCTTCTGGCTTCCACTATAAACAATAAAATGTAGCAGGGTCCCCTTCACCCACATCTGTGAATGAAAAAGGAGCTCCCCTTCTTCAATATTTGTTGGTTCTTCTGGTTGAATTGCTGCGGTCACGACAATAGCAATGGTGTCTGCATCAATGATATGTCCTTTACCATTATTTTCAGAATCAGATTCTGAATCAGGGTTTGGCTCTTTGTCTTTGATCTCGCCCACCGATGACTGTTTTGAGTGACATTCATCAGTGTTGTGCCAGGGGCTTTTGTGGAACTCACACCATTTTCTGGTGTCCTTCTTTGTCTTCTCGTGACCCTTATTTTCTTGTGTCTTTGAATGGTTTTCAGGAGACTGTTTGTTAGGGCCGTCTTTGTCATACTTTGGTTGTTGAGGATTTGCATACCAAAATTCCCATTTGTTATGGTGCTAAAATTTTTGCTTAATTTTAACAGCATATTGATAAGCAGCACCGAGTGATGAGATGTCCAGAAAATCCATTTCAGTCTGGATGTATCTGTGTATATCCCCACAGTATTTTAGAACCAAATGTCGCTTGGAGTCTTTGATACCCAACTTGGTGCGCAATGTATGGAAGGTATTGGTGAACTCCGGAACTGCTTGGCCCTTCTCTTGCCATAGTGTGGTCCATCTCATGTACTGGTCCTCATAAATGCCAATAGGGTAATATTGTTCCTTTACCGCATGAACAAAAAAATCTCAGGTGGGATCGACCCCATATATTCCAGACTCCTATGTGGAACTTTGCTCCCAGTAAGTTTCCCACCAATGTTTGACATGAGGGAGAGCTTTAAGGAGTGCGAAGGTGATCTTTTCTTTGTCGGAAAAATTGTGAATAGAGAAATAAGCTTCTAGCAGAGTTAACCATTTTTCTAGGGCTTCTGCATCTATCTATCCTTAAAATATAGGAATATCAAAACTAACTTGTACCTTGAAGGGAGAGGTTCCTCCAAGGTGGCCACTTGATGAATATGAGCCTTATGCTATCGACAGACGTTTAAGGATGTGGGAAAAATTCTCCATCATTTCATCCCTCTGGCGCGTGAGAGCTTGCTCAGGCAACAGATTGATAGGATCATCTGCTCTGTCGTTTTTATTTTCTTCCTTCATTGAGGGTTTCTTGGGTGTGCGAGAGCGATTATATTTGAGAGAGACAATCTCGAGAGCCAACTTGCTATACTCGGACCTCGTCGGGGACATGCACTGAAAAAACAATCAAGAGAAGCCTGCTCTAATACCACTGATTTGGATTATTTTCAGCATGAAATGAGAGAGGAGATATAATAAATAAATGCACAGAGATATTGTGTATATCCAATAATATAATAGAAATATATCAGAGATGCAACCATAAACACAGATATATAGTAATACATGATTTCTATAAATGAAATAAATGTACAGAGATTGTAAAAATAGAGAGTGAAAGACTCACTAGAATGGTGGAAACTTTACAATAAATAGGAATTCCAAAATCCCTAGACATCCAAAAACCTAACCCTAGGAGATGGAGCGCCAAAATTCATGTGGGTCCCCTTTGGGTAAGTGAGTACATCAACTTCCTGGGGTCGTAACGTTTTCATACGATCTCCATTTTAGGCGTGTGATAGCTCGTTGGAAAGGCATTGTCGAGGATATTCATTTTGGGGGCTCAATTATGCCTTTCTCTATCACTAAGGACCTCTATCTTAAAAAACCTTCATTTAGGCCCTCAAAATGGCCCCAGAAGTTAAAAACTGCTAAAACTAATAAATTGCCAAAATTGCCAGAAAACTGTTTTGATCCAGTCAGAAAAGGTTGGTGGCCACCGATATCCACGTGGATAAATTATCCCTCCTTAGGAAGCAATGGTATCCATTGCGTTGAGTTCCTAGAGGAGAGGGAAAATCATTTGTTAAATATGTATCTTGGTGAGCTGCTTGCCTTGTTGGAGACGTCGCACTACTTAGTTTGTGGAAGTTTTTCATGAACCTATTGAGGCTGAGGCCATTCAACAAGTAAGGCTACATGAGAGGACGATGCGCATAAGGAATCTTTTCACTTTGTTGCAACCTTGTCGACTTTCTTATTTCTGATAGAAGGTGCTTGGGGCGAGGTTGTAGTGGTTGCAGTGTCCTTTTGTTCTCCTTTTGAAAAGATTGTGAAGAAGCTAAATTTTGCAGTATTATATAGTACCTTGCGACACTTTTTAGGTGGAACAGTAGTTGGAACTACCTCTGGTATTATGTAGAGATGACGCCCTAGAGAAACAATGACACTGTGGGGTCGAGACTCATAAACAACATGGAGCTTCCACATATATGGTTGGCCCAAGAGAATATCATAGACATCCAGTGGGGAAACATAAAATAATGCCTCATCCTTGAAGGGTTGGATGTCATATGACAATTGACATTGTTGGCTGACACAAATATCTCATCCTTGGTGACGCCACCCGATGTTGTATGGTTGTGGGTGTGGTGTTGTCGAAAATCCCAACTGTCTGACAACCTCTATTAAGATGAGGTTCTTCTGGCTTCTGTTATCAACAATAAAATGCAGCGGGGTCACCTTCACCCACATATATGAATGAAAAAGGCACTCCCCTTCTTCAGGATCTCTTGGTTCTTCTAGTTGAATTGCTGCGGTCACGAAAATAGGGTCCGCGTCAATGATATTTCCTTTACCATTATTTTTAGAATCAGATTCTGAATCAGGGTTTAGCTCTTTGTCTTTGACCTCGACCACCAATGATTGTTTTGAGTGAAATTCATCGGTGTTGTGCTAGGGGATTTTGTGGAACTCACACCATTTTCTGGTGTGCTTCTTTGTAATCCCATGACCCTTCTTTTCCTGTTTCTTGGACTAGTTTTCGGGAGACTGTTTATTAGGGTCATCTTTGTCATACTTTGTCATACTTTGGCTCAATTTTAAAAGCATATCGATAAGCAGCACCGGGCGATGAGATGTCCGAAAAATCCATTTCAGTCTGGTTGTATCTGTGTAGAGCCCCACGGTATTTCAGAACCAAATGTTTCTCATAGTCTTTGATGCCCAACTTTGTGTGCAAGGTATGGAAGGTATTGGTGAGCTCCAGAACTACTTGGCCCTTCTCTTGCCATAGTGTGGTCCATCCCATGTACTGGTCCTCATAGTTGCCAACAGGGTAATATTGTTCCTTTACCGCATCCACAAAACAATCCCAAGTGGGATCGGCCCCATATATTCCAGAATCCTCTTTGGAACTTTGTCTTAGTAAGTTTCCCACCAATGTTTGACATGAGGGAGAGCTTTAAGGAGTGCGATGGTGATATTTTCTTTGTCGGGAAAATTGTGAACAAAGAATATCAAATACAAGAATATCAAAACTAACTTGTACCTTGAAAGGCAAGGTGCCTCCAAAGCGACTGCTTGATGAAGATGCAGCTGATGTTATCGGTAGAGATTTAAGGATGTGGGAAAAATTCTCCATCATTTCGTCCCTCTGTTGCGTGAGAACTTGCTCAAGCAACAGATTGATAGGATCGTCTGATCCGTCGTTTTTCTTTTATTTTTCCATTGAGGGTTTCTTGGGTGTGCGAGAGAGATTGTCTTCAAGAAATACAAGCTTGAGACCCAACTTTCTATACTCGGATCTTGTTGGGGACATGCACTGAAAAAACAATCAAGAGCAACCTGCTCTGATACAACTGATCCAGATTATTTTCGACACGAAATGAGAGCGGAGATATAATAAAGAAATACACAAAGATATCATGTATATCCAATAATATAACAGAAATATATCAGATATGCAACCATAAACATAGAGATACAGTTATACACGATTTCTATAAATGAAAGAAATGTACAAAGACTGTAAAAATAGAGAGTGAAAGACTCACTAGAATGGTGGTAGCTTATCTCTGAGAAGAGATGTGATGGCTACTCGCATTTGCAAGAAGATGGTTACAATGAGGCTCTGAAGGCCTTTTTACAATAAACAGGAATGCAAAAAGTCCTAGAAATCCAAAAACCTAATCCTAGGAGATGAAGCGCCAAAAGTCATGTGGGCCCCGTTTGGGTAAGTGAGTACATCAACTTCCGAAGGTCGTAACGTTTGCATACGATCTTCGTTTTAGGCATAAGATAGCTCATTGGAAAGGTATTATCGAGAAGATGCATTTTGGAGTCTCAATCATGCCTTTGGATATCATTAAGGATGTCAATCTTGAAAAACCTTCATTTGGGCCCTCAAAATGGCCCCGGAAGTAAAAAAAGTACTAAAACTAGTAAATTGCCAAAATTGCCAGAAAATTGTTTTGAGCCAGTCGAAAAAGGTGGGTGGCCACCAATATCCACCTGGATCAATCCTCCCTCCTTAGAAAGAAATGGTCTCCATTGCATTGAGTTCTCGAGGGAGAGAGAAAAGCATTTGCTAAATCTGTATCTTGGTGAGCTTCTTGCCTTGTTGGAGGCATCGCGCTGCTCAGTTTGTGGAAGTTTGTCACGAACCTGTTGACGTTGTGGTCATTCAAAAAGTCAGTCTACATGAGAGGATGATGCACAGAAGGAATATTTTCACTTTGCTGCAACCTTTTCGACTTGATTCTATTTGATAGAAGGTGTTTGGGGCGAGGTTGTAGTGGTTGTAGTGTCCTTTTGTTCTCCTTTTGAACAGATTGTGAAGAAGCTAAATTTTGCAATACGAGATACTACCTTGTGGCACTTTTTAGGTGCAATAGTCATTGGAAATACCTTTTTATTCTGTAGAGATGACCCCCCAGAGAAACAATGACACTGCGGGCTCGAGACTCATAAACAACATGGCGCTTCCACATGTATGGCTGGCCCAAGAGAACATCACAGACATCTAGTGGGGAAACATCACATAATACCTTATCATTGAAGGGTTGGATGCCTTATGACAATCGACATTGTTGGTTGACATGGAGATCTTGTCCTTGGAAAAGCCACCCAATGTTGTATGGCTACGGGTGTAGTGTTGTCGAAAATCCCAACTGTTTGACGACCTCTGCTGAGATGAGGTTCTTCTGTCTTCCGCTATGAACAATAAAATGCAGCAGGGTCCCCTTCACCCACATATGTGAATGAAAATGATGCTCCCCTTCTCCAGGATCTGTTGGTTGTTCTAGTTGAATTGTTGTGGTCATGAAAATAGCAGTGGGGTCTGTGTCAATGATCTGTCCTTTACCATTATTTTCATAATCATATTTTGAATCAGGGTTCAGCTCTTTGTCTTTGATCTCGAACACCAATGACTGTTTTGAGTGACATTCATCGGTGTTGTGCGAGGGGCTTTTGTGGAACTCGCACCATTTTTTGGTGTCCTTCTTTGTTTTCCCGTGACCCTTCTTTTCCTGTTTCTTGGATTGGTTTTTGGGAGACTGTTTGTTAGGGCCGTCTTTTTCATACTTTTCTTGTTGCGGATTTGCATAACCGAATTCCTGTTTTTTCTGGTGCTTAAATTTCTGCTCAATTTTAACAACATCTCGATAAGCAGCACCGAGTGATGAGATGTCCAGAAAATCCATTTCAGTCTAGATGTGTCTATGTAGAGCCCCATAGTATTTTAGAACCAAATGTCGCTCGGAGTCTTTGATAACAAACTTGGTTCGCAACGTATGGAAGGTATTGGTGAACTCTGAAACTGCTTGGACCTTCTCTTGGCGTAGTGTGGTCCATCTCATGTACTGGTCCTAATAGTTTCCAACAGGGTAATACTGTTCCTTTACCACATCCACAAAAAAATCCCAAGTGGGATCGACCCCATATATTCTAGACTCCTCTATGGAACTTTGCTCCCAGTAAGTTTCCCACCAATGTTTGACATGAGGGAGAGTTTTAAGGAGTGCGAAGGTGATCTTTTCTTTGTCGGAAAAGTTGTGAACAAAGAAATAAACTTCTAGCAGAGTTAACCATTTTTCTATGGCTTCTGCATCCATCTGTCCTTCAAATACAGGAATATCAAAACTAACTTGTACATTGAAAGGTGAGGTTCCTCCAAAGTGGTCGGTTGATGAAGATGCGCCTGATGCTATCGACAAACGTTTAAGTATGTGGGAAAAATTCTCCATCATTTCGTCCCTCTGTCACGTGAGAGCTTGCTCAAGAAACAGATTGATAGGATCCTTTGCTCTGTCATTTTTCTTTTCTTTCGCCATTGAGGGTTTCTTGGGTGTGCGAGAGAGATTGTCTTCAAGAGAGACAAGCTCAAGACCCAACTTGCTATACTCGGAACTCGTCGGGGACATGCACTGAAAAAACAATGAATAGCAGCCATCTCTGATACCACTGATCCTGATTATTTTTGGCACGAAATGAGAGTGGAGATATAATAAATAAATGCACAGATATATCGTTTATATCCAATAATATAACAGAAATATATCAGAGATAAAACCATAAACACAAAGATACAATAATACACGACTTCTATTAATGAAAGAAATGTACAGAGACTGTAAAGATACAGAGTGAAAGACTTTATTTCTAAAGGAATTTTTACAATAAACATGAATGCCAAAAACCCTAGACATCCAAAAACCTAACCCTAGGAGAAGAAGCACCAAAAGTCATGTGGGCCCCATTTGGCTAAGTGAGTACATCAACTTCCCGGGGTTGTAACATTTGCATACGATCTCCATTTTAGGCGTGTGATAGCTCCCTGGAAAGGTATTTTCAAGGATATTCATTATGGGGGCTCAATAAGGCATTCAAATATCATTTAGGACATAGATCTCTAAAAACCTTCATTTGGGCTCTCAAAATGGCCCCAGAAGTTGAAAACTGCTAAAACTAGTAAATTGCCAAAATTACCAGAAAACTGTTTTGAGTCAGTCGTAAAAGGTGGTGCGCAAGGTATGGAAGGTATTAGTGAAATCTAGAAATACTTGGCCCTTATCTTTCCATAGTGTGGTCCATCTCATGTATTGGTCCTCATAGTTTCCAACAGTGTAATACTGTTCCTTTACCGCATCCACAAAAAAATCCCAAGTGGGATCGGCCCCATATGTTCCATATTCCTATGTGGAACTTTGCTCCCAGTAAGTTTCGCACCAATGTATGACATGAGGGAGAGATTTAAGGAGTGAAAAGGTGATCTTTTCTTTGTCGGAAAAATTGTGAACAGAGAAATAACCTTCTAGCAGAGTTGACCATTTTTCTAGGGCTTTTGCATTTATTTGTCCTTCAAATACAAGAATATCAAAACTAACTTGTACCTTGAAAGGCGAGGTGCCTCCAAAGTGTCCGCTTGATGAATATCTTCCTGATGCTATCAGAATATGTTTAAGATCAATCCTCCCTCCTTAGGAAGAAATGGTCTCTATTGCGCTGGGCTCCTCGGGGAGAGGGAAAAGCATTTTCTGAATCTGTGTCTTGGTGAGTAGCTTGCCTTTCTGAAGACGTCGCACTGCTCAGTTTGTGGAAGTTTGTCATGAACCTGTTGAGGCTGATGTCGTTCAAAAAGTTAGGCTACATAAGAGGACGATGCGCAGAAGGAATCTTTGTGCTTTGTTGCAACCTTGTCGACTTGCCTCTGTTTGATAGAAGGTGGTTGGGACGAGGTTATAGTGGTTGCAGTGTCCTTTTGTTCTCCTTTTGAAAAAATTGTGAAGAAGCTAAATTTTGCAGTATGAGATACTACCTTGTGACACTTTTTAGGTGGAACAATAGTTGGAACTACCTCTGGTATTCTATAGAGATGACGCCCCAGAGAAAGAATGACACTACGGAGTCGAGACTCATAAACAACATGGTGCTTAAACATATATGGTTGGCCCAAGAGAACATGATAGACATATAGTGGGGCAACTTCACATAATACCTCATCCTTGAAGGGATAGATGTCGTATGAAAATTGACATTGTTGGATGACATGAAGATCTCGTCCTTGGCGAAGCCACCCAATGTTATATGGCTACGAGTGTGGTGTTGTCGAAAATCCCAACTGTTTGATGACCTCTGCTGAGATGAGGTTCTTCTAGCTTCTGCTATCAAGAATAAAATGCAGCGGGGTCCCCTTCACCCACATCTGTCAATGAAAAATGTGCTCCCCTTCTTTAGGATCTGTTGGTTCTTCTGGTTGAATTGTTGCAGTCGCAACAATTGCAGTGGGGTCTGCCTCAATGATCTTTTCTTTACCATTATTTTTAGAATCATATTCTGAATTAGGGTTTGGCTCTTTGTCTTTGATCTCAGCCACCAATCACTATTTTGAGTAGCATTCATCGGTGTTGTGCCAGGGGTTTTGTGGAACTCACACCATTTTCCGGTGTCCTTCTTTGTCTTCCTGTGACCCTTCTTTTCCTGTGTCTTGGACTGGTTTTTAGGAGACTATTTGTTAGGGTTGTCTTTGTCATACTTTGGTTATTGCGGATTTGTATACCCGAATTCCCATTTGTTCTGGTGCTTAAATTTCTTCTCAATTTTAACAGTATGTCGATAAGCACCACCAAGTGATGAGATGTCCAGAAAATCCATTTCAGTCTGGATGTATATGTGTAGAGCCCCACGGTATTTCATAACCCAATGTCGCTTAGAGCCTTTGATACCCAGCTTGGTGCGCAAGGTATGGAAGGTATTAGTGAACTCCGAAACACCTTGGCCCTTCTCTTGCCGCACTCTGGTCCATCTCATGTACTGGTCCTCATAGTTGCCAACAGGGTAATATTGTTCCTTTACCGCATCCACAAAAAAATCCCAAGTGGGATCGGCCCTATATGTTCTAGATTCCTCTGTGGAAATTTTCTCCCAGTAAGTTTCCCACCAATGTTTCATGTGAGGGAGATCTTTAAGGAGTGCAAAGGTGATCTTTTCTTTGTCGAAAAAATTGTGAACAATGAAATAACCTTCTAGCAGAGTTAACCGTTTTTCTAGGGCTTATGCATCTATCTGTCCTTAAAATACAATAATATCAAAACTAACTTGTACCTTGAAAGGCAAGGTGCCTCCAAAGTTACTTCTTGATGAAGATGCACCTGATGCTATCGACAGGCGTTTAAGGATGTGGGAAAAATTCTCCATCATTTCATCCCTCTGTCGCGTGAGAGCTTGCTCAAGCAACAGATTGATAGGATCGTCTGCTCCGTCGTTTTTATTTTCTTCCTCCATTGAGGGTTTCTTGGGTGTGTGAGAGCGATTTTCTTCAAGAGAGACAAGCTTGAGACCCAAATTTCTATACTCGTATCTCATCGGAGACATGCATTGAAAAAACAATGAAGAGCAACCTGCTCTGATACCACTGATCCAGATTATTTTCAACACAAAATGAGAGAGGAGATATAATAAATAAATGGACAGAGATATCGCTTATATCCAATAATATAGAATAAATATATCATATATGCAACCATAAACAAAGAGATACAGTAATACGTGATTTCTATTAATGAAAGAAATGTACAAAGATTGTTACAATACAGAGTGAAAGACTCGTTAGAATGGTGGTAGCTTATTTCATAGAAGAGTTGTGACGGCTACTTGCATTCGTAAGAAGATGGTTACAATGAGGCTCTGAAGGCCTTTTTACAATAAAAAGGAATGCCAAAAACCCTAGATATCCAAAAACCTAACCCTAGGAGATGAAGCGCCAAAAGTCATGTGGGCCCCGTTTGGGTAAGTGTGTACATCAACTTCCCGGGGTCCTAACGTTTGCATACGATCTTTGTTTTAGGCGTGTGATAGCTCGTTGGAAAGGTATTTTCGAGGATATTCATTTTGGGGGCTCAATCATGCCTACGAATATCATTGAGTACCTAGATCTCGAAAAACCTTCATTTGGGCCCTCAAAATGGCCCCAAAAGTTAAAAACTACTAAAACTATTAAATTGCCAAAATTGTCAGAAAATTGTTTTGAGCCAGTCGAAAAAGGTGGGTGGCCAGAAATATCCACCTGGATCAATCCTCCCTCCTTAGGAATCAATGTTATCCATTGCATTGAGTTCCCGGGGGAGAGGGAAAAGAATCTTCTAAATCTGTATCTTGGTGAGTTGCTTGCCTTGCTGGAGACGTCGCGCTGCTCAGTTTGTGGAAGTTTGTCACGAACCTGTTGAGGGTGAGGTCGTTCAATAAGTTGGGCTACATGAGAGGACGATGCGTAGAAGGAATTTTTGAGCTTTTTTCCAACCTTGTCGATTTTCTTCTGTTTGATAGAAGATGCTTGGGGTGAGGCTGTAGAGGTTGCAGTGTCCTTCTATTCTCCTTTTGAACAGATTGTGAAGAAGCTAAATTTTGCAATATGATATATTACCTTGAGGCACTTTTTAGGTGGAACAATAGTTGGAACTACATCTAGTATTTTGTAGATATGACCCCATAGAGAAACAATGACACTGCGGGGTCAAGACTCATAAACAACATGGCGCTTCCACATATATGGTTAGCCCAAGAGAACATCACAGACATTTTCCTTATGGAACTCACACCATTTTTCGGTGTCCTTCTTTGTCTTCCTGTGACCCTTCTTTTCCTGTGTCTTGGACTGGTTTTCAAGAGATTGTTTGTTAGGTCCGTCTTTGTCATACTTTGGTTGTTGCGGATTTGCATGGCCGAATTCCCATTTTTTCTGGTGCTTAACTTTCTGCTCAATTTTAATAGCATATCAATAAGAAACATCGAGTGATGAGATGTCCAGAAAATCCATTTCAGTCTGGATGTATCTGTGTAGAGCCCCACGGTATTTCAAAACCAAATGTCGCTCCAAGTTTTTGATACCCATCTTGGTGCGCAAGGTATGGAAGGTATTGGTGAACTCCAGAACTTCTTGGCCCTTCTCTTGCCGCAGTGTGGTACATCTCATGTACTAGTCCTCATAGTTGCCAACAGGGTAATATTGATCCTTTACCGCATCCACAAAAAAATCCCAAGTGGGATGGACCCCATATATTCCATAATCCTCTGTGGAACTTTGGTCCCTGTACATTTCCCACCAATGTTTAACTTGAGGGAGAGCTTTAAGGACTGCGAAGGTGATCTTTTCTTTGTCAGAAAAATTGTGAACAGAGAAATAACCTTCTAGCATAGTTAACCATTTTTCTAGGGCTTCTGCATCTTTCTGTCATTCAAATACAGGAATATCAAAACTAACTTGTACCTTGAAAGGAGAGGTTCCTCCAAAGTGGCCGCTTGATGAATATGTGCCTGATTCTATCAAAATATGTTTAAGGATGTGGGAAAAATTATCCATCATTTCGTCCCTCTGTCGCGTGAGAGCTTTCTCAAGCAATAGATTGATAGGAACGTCTTCTCCATCATTTTTCTTTTCTTCTGCCATTGAGGGTTTCTTGGGTGCGTGAGAGCAATTGTATTCAAGAGATACAAGCTCTAGAACTAACTTTCTATACTCAGACCTCGTCGGGGACATGCTCTGAAAAAACAATCAAGAGCAACTTGCTCTGATACCACTGATTCGGATTATTTTCGGCATGAAATGAGAGCAGATATATAATAAAGAATAGCATAGAGATATCATGTCTATCCAATAATATAACATAAATATATCATAGATGAAACCATAAAAATAGAGATACAGTAATACGCGATTTCTATTAATGAAAGAAATGTACAGAGACTGTAAAAATACAAAGTGAAAGACTCATTAGAATGGTGGCAGTTTATCTCTGAGAAGAGATGTGACTGCTACTCGCATTCACAATAAGATGGTTACAATAAGGATATTAAGTCATTTTTACAATAAAAATGAATTTCATAAACCCTACACATCCAAAAACCTAACCCTAAGGGATGAAGTGCCAAAAGTTACGTGGGCCTCGTTTGGGTAAGTGAGTACATCGAATTACCGGGGTCGTAACGTTTGCATACGATCTCCGTTTTAGGCATGTGATAGCTCGTTAGAAAGGTATTGTAGAGGAGATTTATTTTGGTTGCTCAATCATGACTTTTTCTATCATTGAGGACGTTGATATCAAAAAACATTCATTTGGGCACTCAAAATGGCCCTGAAAGTTAAAAACTGCTAAAACTAGTAAATTGCCAAAATTGCCAGAAAACTATTTTGAGCCAATCGAAAAAGGTGGATGGCCATCGATATCCACCTGGATAAATCACTCCTTAGGAAGAAATGGTCTCCATTGCGTTGAGTTCCCGGGGGAGAGGGAAAAGCATTTGCTGAATCTATATCTTGGTGAGCTGCCAACCTTGCTGGAGATGTCGCGCTGCTCAGTTTGTGGAAGTTTGTAACAAAACTTTTGAGGCTGAGGCCATTCAACAAGTCGGGATACATGAGAGGACGATGCATAGAAGGAATCTTTGCACTTTTCTGCAACCTTGTTGACTTGCTTATGTTTGATAGAAGGTTCTCGGGGCAAGGCTGTAGTGGTTGCAGTGTCCTGTTCTCCTTTTGAAAAGATTGTGAAGAAGCTAAATTTTGCAGTATGAGATACTACCTTGCGACATGTTTTAGGTCGAACAGTACTTGGAACTACCTCTGGTATTCTGTGGAGATGACCCCATAGAGAAACAATGACACTGCGGGGTCAAGACTCATCAACAACATGGCGTTGTTGGTCTCCAGTTTTGATCATGTTTTTGCCTATATTATATTCCAAAGACCTCCATTTCTATACCTAGTACCACCCCTTTTGGCCTTGTTTTGACATAGTTGACATCTCCCTACCACTCAATGGG
>ML818255.1:24032-76427 GCA_009831015.1 Picea engelmannii | reverse complement strand
CTTTTAGTGAAATTTTTGAAACAAAAAGATTTAATTTCTTGCTTTATATTAGATTGGGGGCATCCTTGCATTTGAAGTAGCGAAATTGCATGATTCTTGGCATTTTTTGATCTTAAATTATGAAAACATTTCCCCCTCATGGCTGGGGGGGGGCATGAATCGTGCATTGGTGTACAATACCTTTTTCTCATTTCTTGAGGATATTGATATTGATGAGTTTAATATATTTTGGGACATTGTGCATATGGGAATGATAAATGTTTCTCCTTCTCGTAGCATAGCTTTCATAGAAATGAAAAGATTGCATCTTCATATCTTTGCATAATTTTCGAGTCGGTCAAAATACCATATTGTCCACGCCATATTCCTTTTGAGTAACAACATCTATAAAATAAAGCGCTTATAAAAATTGATTAGACATTTTTATATTTTCTGGTAGCAAACCTACATTAGATTAGTTGTAGGGCTTTGGAATAGGTGTGAAAAATAACTTTCCAAAGCTCCAAACAATCATAGTATCTTGTGATAGGGAGAGTTAAATCCACTTACTTCATTTTGTCCTGGGAAGCCCTTCTAACATGAGGGCCAATCACGAGGTCGCATTGAGACTGGCAGAGTTATTCACCCTTCTTTGTTGGTCTTGGTGTAGAGATTGCACGTATTACGAGGGTCACTTGAAGGTATACCCACAATGATGAGTGGAAGCCTCTCAAGTTGATTTCGGGCTAGATACCCTGCCCTTGCGTGTGGATTGGACTGTTGACTGTCCCCCCAGGATTTATTGTTGTCAGTGGTAACCTTAGTGGCCTATCTCTTTAGAGTCTTTACACAAGGTGACTGTGGAGGGGCAAGTCTTCACGGTACCTGGAATCGACGTTGGCCAAATTCACTCGGGCTCCTTGGAGGGTATACCCACGATTATGTGTGGGATCTTGCACCAGGGTGTAATTTCGTTAAGCAGGTCATCAATGTAACTTTTCCACCCACTCTATCTCATCCCTTTCTTACATTGTTCCTGCGACGTTGTATTTCATCACCAACTAGTGTGTTCATTGTGAGAAGGTTTTGTTTTCTTGCTTGCTTACTAGATTTTTAGCGTGTGATGTTTGTTTTCCTTAGAGAACTCTCGATTGGATTTTTGTTTTTAATGGCGTCAGTTCCCAAAATGACCAATGAAGGAACCTCTGCTCCAGGGGAACCTTTTGTTTTTCCTTCTTATGGAAACATTGGTCCTCCTCACATCGCTACTTTGAGCCTTCTAGGTCTCACAATTGGATTGTCGGTGTGGTTTTTTTCCACTCAAGTAATCCTGAATGCATTAAGTGCTTCGGTCATAAGCACTTCCCCCCAAGAACATCAACCTCATGTTGATCCATCACCGTCTTCACCAGGAAGGTCTTCTTCGCCTTCTTCACTTGCAAGGTCACCTTCTGTTCCATCTTCTTCGTCAAGAGAAATTTTTGAAGCTAGTAACTTGGTGAATAAGAAGAAGAAGAAAAGGAAGAATAAGAAGAAGAAAATTAAGCAAGGATCCAAACCTCCAACCACTGGAAAACATGTTGGAAAACAACCAGTTACTGTTACTCATGCTGGGAGTATTGATGATGTCAATATCACCCAAACAACCCAGGTACCCTTACAGGCTTTATAAGGGTATCCATCTTCTTAAGGATTGCACTTGTCTATCCAAGGTTATAGAAGTATGGTTTACACACCCTGACCAACCCATGTCATCAGCCTCTGAACAACATACCAATGACCTCTCGTCAACTAGTCATGATATGGTTGGGAAGAAGAAAAGTAGAGTCAAGTTCCCGTGTATGTTATGCAAAGGGACTCATCTCACTCACCTTTGTTCTCGAATGGACGAAGCCTCAAAATTACTAGAAGACATGACTGTTTCACAGCCTCAACTTCCAGCTGCTTACTGTAATCTTTCTCTCAACCCTCCAATAGTTGATGGAATGATCACTCCGGTCCCTTCATCTGTTAATACGGTTGATCATGTTGTCAATATGGTCACATCCTTAGTTGAACCAATTGACAAAGTGGTTGATATGATACCTTCCTTGGTCAATCCCACTCTCCCCTCAGAGAGTGAAACTAAAATGGTCGATCCCATCCCATCCTTAGTCGATCCCACTCTCCCGTTAGAGAGTGTCACCCAAGTGGTCGATCCATTTCCATCTGTCGACCCCATTCTCTCCTTGGAGAAAGAAACTCAAGTGGTTGATCTGATCTCTCCATCGGTCGATCCTACTCTCTCGCTAGAGAGTAAACCCGATACTGCCCATGTTTTTCTCATTGATACAGAATCTCCCATGCCGAGGGGTATTCCTCCTTCTCCCGTAGGACCACCTCCATGTAATGAGGCCATTCATTTTGATTGGGGTGTGCTAACTAGACCTCATCTTCCCTCTCACATTCCTTTCCAGATTACAGTACAAGTTTGTGGTCGATATGTTCCTCAGACACTAATAGATGAAGGTGCATCCATTAATATTTTGTCCTCTATTGCTTGGAAGGATTTGGGTTGTCCTCATATTGTGCCGGTTACACAGAATCTGTTAGCTTTTAACAGAAGAACTAGTCAACCTTTAGGGACCCTTCCTCAGTTTCTTGTAACTTTGGGAGGGAAAACTATCTTCATTGATGTCATGGTAGTCCAAGGCCCCTTGGATTTTTTTTACTCCTTGGGCAAGATTATGTCTATGGCATGAAATCTATTGTGTCCACTCTTTTTCGTGTGATATCTTTCCCTCACGATGGAAGAATTGTGACTGTTGGTCAACTTTCATTCATTGACCCCGACTGGATTACCTCCCTAAATGGTTTTTATATGCAGACAGTATCACCCCCACCACGGGTCAATTATGTGGTGTTGTTTCCCATGGCTGCAACTTCTGATGACTTAGATCCAGCAGTTGATATGGTGATCTCTTCAATAGGGTTGTTATAGCCTGATCTATTTACTCATGTCGCGACCCTCGACATGGTGTCCTTCCAGAGTGTGTTTCTTCCATCAAATGAAGACCTCTTGGAAGCCATGATCGAGTTTTTTCCCTTGACATGGTCTCCTTTCAGAGCATTGTCCTCTTGGAATCCGTGATCCAGAAGACCACTCGAGGATATTTTTTGCGTCCCTGCGGAAACCTCGTTAAAAAATGAAACAGAGGTACCGAGGATATTTTTTTCATCTCTGAGGCAACCTCGTTAAAAAAATGAAACAGAGGTCTTTGAGCATAGTTTTCTAATTTCAAGCTCGTTAAAAAATGAAACCACTTACGAGGATAGTTTTTTGTCTCCGTGGAAACCTTGTTAGAAAATGAAACAGAGGTTACGAGCATAGTTCTTGTTTCTGTGTCAAGCTCGTTAAAAAATGAAATAGTTTTCCCCCTCTCTGTTTGAGTCAAGTCCTTCGTCTAGTATTTGAAGCTTCATTTCATTCTCCTTTGTAGTTGGATGAAACAAATCTTGGGGGGCATTTTCCTCAGCCTTTGGACTTCATGTTGAAGTTAAGACGCTAGTTTCTTAAGCTAGGGGCTAAGTACCAACCTTCCATGTGTTATGCATTGGGAAGTCACAAGCATATTTTTCTATGGTTCAAGCTTGTGTAAAAATGAAACCACCTACCCAAAGCATAGTTTCCTCTGGTTCAAGCTTGTGCAAAAATGAAACTAGGTCCAAGCATAGTTTTTTTTAGTTTTTAAGCTTGTGTAAAATTAAAATCTATTCCAAGCATAGTTTTGTTTTGTTTTAAAGCTTGCGTAAAAATGAAAACAATCCCGAGCTTAGTCTTTGTTCTTTCTCATGCTCATAAATACATGAGAATAAGTTATCGAGCTTAGTCTTTGTTCTTTCTCATGCTCGTAAATACGTGAGAATGAAACCGAGTATACTTTTATCACTTTTTCGGACTCGTAAAGGTTATACGAAAAAGGAACCCACTGGAGTTCCCTTTAAGCTCTTTGCATACTCTCTAAACATGAAAAGATTGTCGAGCAACCTTGTTTTTTTCACGCTCGTTAAAGTATTTGAAGAAAATGTTTGTTGAGCGATAGTTTATCTCTTTTTCGGTCTCATCAAACTACTTTACGAAAAATGAACTGGGAGAGTTCTCTTTAAGTGTTTTTCAGACTCTCAAAACATGAAAAACCCTTGAGTTTTCTTTCTTTGGACTCATTAAACAAACATTGAAAGGCCCATAGGGGACCGAACCACTCCTTCCTAGGGTTCGTTAAACATACTCTGAATGAATCATCTGAAGGATGAGCTTACATTTCAAGCATATGTTATCCTCCTCAGGCTTGTGTAAAAATAAAGTTTTCTCTGGTTCAAGCTTGTGTAAAAATGAAACCAGGTCCAGGCATAGTTTTGTTTAGTTTTTAAACTTGTGTAAAATTAAAATCTATTCCAAGCATAGTTTTGTTTTGTTTTAAAGCTTGTGTAAAAATGAAAACAATCCTGAGCTTAGTCTTTGTTCTTTCTCATGCTCATAAATACATGAGAATAAGTTACCAAGATTAGTCTTTGTTCTTTCTCATGATTGTAAATACTTGAGAATGAAACCGAGTATACTTTTATCACTTTTTCGGACTCGTAAAGGTTATACGAAAAAGGAACCCACTGGAGTTCCCTTTAAGCTCTTTTCAGACTCTCTAAACATGAAAAGATTGTCGAGCGACCTTGTTCTTTTCACGCTCGTTAAATTATTTGAAGAAAACATCTGTTGAGTGATAGTTTATCTCTTTTTCGGTCTCATCAGACTACTTTACGAAAAATAAACTAGGAGAGTTCTCTTTAAGTGTTTTTCAGACTCTCAAAACATGAAAAACCCCTGAGTTTTCTTTCTTTTGACTCGTTAAACAAACATTGAAAGGCCCATATGGGACCGAACCACTCCTTCCTAGGGTTCGTTAAACATACTCCGAAGGACTCATCTGAAGGATGAGCTTACATTTCAATCATATGTTATCCTCCTCAAGATTGTGTAAAAATAAAGAGGTACTCGCTAGAGATGGTGGGGGGGAAATTGGGAAAATTTTATGTCTAAACATGTATTCCATGGAAGAGTCACTTTTGAACATGACACCCTTTCACTCGCTTTGTGTCTAGGTTGGAAAATACACTTGTCTCCTGATCATAATCCTTTATAAGATTACAAATTGGTCTATGGTCCTTGTTATTGAGTCAGTATTTCCAAGACAATTGTCATGTCGTCAATATGTTCAAAAAATAAGTTCAACCCAGAAAGCCTTCTATTGTGTCATGTTGGCAGCCATATTAATCTCTATATTTTTTACAAGCTTCCCACACAGGGTTTTTAAACCCTCATTACTCATTGCAACTTTTCTCATTAAACGACACCATTATCCTTCATTTTTGCATACCTGCTTTTCATTTTCGTTTTCACGAATGCAAGCGTGAAAACCCACAGTTAGAATTCATGTTGATTACATCAAAGGATTAATGATCATTTGGTTTATCATGAACTTACTTGAACCTGGTTACCATTCCTTGGTCTCAAACACACCTTGATTTCATATGTATCAAACCACCACTCACTTTGCATTTGACTATTGTTAATATGGTTTCGATTTATAAGTTCGTTGATGCAGTGGTTATTTGACATATTGGTGTCTTTGATGAAATCGTCGATGCAATGGTTTATTCGACATATTGGTGTTTCTTTTAAATCATGCAAATGCCATTGTTTATTTAACATTCGGATCAATTTTTGGATATGTATATCATGGTTTTCAATGGTTATGATTTTTATGTACCGAGGTGTCATTCCAAGTACAGCCAGATATGATTTGTTTGCATGGCCTCGAACTGCACCACTGTACCCACATGCATAGCATTAACGCTCTACCCTTGCACTTCTAGTTACCTTTGCCTTGTGTTGGGGAAGTTTCGGGACAATGGTTCTGTGTCTATCCTGTCAAACCCTATTACCGAATACCCTGTCAGTTTTGTGCTGCTAGCCATGGCCCCTGTAGTGCAAATTGAACCCCATGGTGTCCAGACTCTGTTATTGTTTGATAGTGCCAAATAAGACTTCTTAGGCTAACCCTGTAATTGCCTCCCAGAGACACATTTTTGCGTGAGCGATTCTGAGCAAACAGTTTTGAATTAGATCAAACCCTTGAAAACCCAGAACCAAAATGAGCCCTTTTACCTTCTTCGTAAGAGGTTTCCTCAGAAATTGGGTCATTATAGAGATATAGTTCATATTTTAGAGGTCAAATATCATATTTTCTCTGTGGTTGAAAGGTGCGTTTTGATTTGGTTGCAAGTGTTGAAAAAATTGTGACTTCTCCAGGCCTGTGCCTCAGAACCCCTCTCACCCATCCAGCCTTGTGCCTCAGCCTTCTGTGAACCCTTGATCAATCGAAATATTTTCAAGAAGTTTGTCAGCAGGCTCTGTTGTCTTTAAAAATGTGGAGGCATCTACTGCCATTGTCAATTCAAAAATAGCTTGATCAAATCGAATCCCTGAAACCGAGGTATGGTATTTCAAGAGTGATTTTAAAATGATTTTGTTTTCTTTGAATTAGCATAAAGGATTTGTTTTCTCAATCACATCTATTTATTTTATGATTTAATTGATACAATACGATTATGTTTGTAAATAATAACTAGCTATAGAATCGTGAGATTCTGTAGCTAGTTATGAAAATTTGAACTGTTTTGATTTTACAACTAAAATACAATCTGAAAAAACATGTATTCTTGTGCATTGACAGGTACACATGAATTTTAAAGGAGATTGGATCGACTGTGGCATCTTTGAACATGATTTTTCTTTACCTACTTTTGGATTAGGCTGTTAGTCTTAGATAGAAATAGGAATTTGGGAGATTGTTCCCATAATTTTTGCAAGAGCTTTGATAATTTCCACAAGGAATGTTTTCATCCTGTGGGATTTATATATGTATTATTTTTGTAAACAAAAGGGGATCACTGCTTGGGGAGAAAAGACTATGGACTGGTGATTATACAGACTCGAATGAAAGTGGATGTTTTGTATGGCTTTAGCTTCAATATATCATACTTTTGTTCAAGTTTTTTTTGTTCATTTCAATTTGTAATCAAATTTTTGACTAATTTAGATATCATAATTTGTTACAGGTTGATTTGATGGGATTTAAATAGTGTCCATAATTGATGTCTCTCATTTTATACACAACAATAAATATGTTTACATTTGATGATTAGAAGGTTGATCTTCTTCATTCAATGAACAGTGATACACAAATTTTCATACTCAGATTTATCCTAATATGATTATTTGTTAAATTATAAATAGCTATTGCTATATGTCTTGCTTGTTCTGTCATTAGTATTCAAGCGTCATTACTTCCTGTTTACGAGAAGCATTTGGAAAATATGGTGCGGGTTTCCCCCATCAAACAACGAAATCGAGTACTGTGCACAGGACAAATAGGAAATACTATTACAGGTCAGTCTGTTAGTGCTATTTAATTAGTTTAGTTAATATATAAATTTCTTATAATATGAACACGTTTTACTGTTCATTTCTGTAGTTTAGATTTACAGTTAGGATTGTTATTTTATTGCTTAGCTTATATAGCTATCATTTCATTTCTTTTTCATAAAATTTATAAAAATAAAAAAATACTAGCTTCGCTATCATAAGACAATTCATATATGATTTTGCAGATTTCGATCAAAATTTGCATTTTGTGAATACTGTATATATAATGGAGATTTAATTATATTGATAACTGAACATTTAATAAGTAGGATTATTGTTTTATAATATTAGTTAGCAAACTGTATATATATATATATATATATATATATATATATATATATATATATTAGATTTGTATATAGGTTGCAGTAGTTGTTTTTCACTTAGATTAGTTTCTTTAGCTTAGTTTTTTTTACATTCCTAGGACTTAGATCGGCCAACGGAGCCGCTAAACCCGTCGGAGTGGATTAATCCAAACGGCTTGAGTTATTTAGACAATCTCAGACCGGATCCACTCCTCCAGTTGACGAGCGGTCAATTTCTCTTGTCAACATGTCAGCCATTTCTGTAGTCTTTAATCCTTCTATTACGTCGGCCATCCCTGAGTCAGTCCTGAATCACTTGTTAATCTGATCTACATCAAATCTTGTTATTTGTTTCATGTCATTGATGTGGGATACATTAAGGCCCTCCTGTGACGAGTCTTTTCCTGTCGACTTCAACTCATTATCCAGGAATTAGACTTAGAAACTAATTGGTACCTTGGAACTTGCATGCCTCAATGGTAGGTTTCCTTGCTTTCGACAATGGGTTTTCATTATTGACCCCTAATCAAGAGATTATGTTGAGTGTTCAACCTCATCTCATTGATTCACATTCGTTGGATTGTACTAGAGTACCTCGGGAGTCGTTGACATTAATGGTGATTTCCCTCGCACTTGTTAACGGTATACACTAATGACCGGTAATCAAGTGGTTTCTACCATGTTCAACTTCAACACATGTATTTGCATGGTTAGATTCATACTATAGAGTGATAGAGATGAAGACCCTGAATATTTTCTAACAGATTCAGGTTGCATTGGAGTATATTCAGTTTGTACTATTGCATAGATCCACATTGTATGTCTCATGGCTATGTTCAAATTTGAGTATTTAACACATATATCCACAGTGTATTTTTGGTGGCTATGTTCAGATTTGAGTCATATTGGCATGGATCCACAGTGTATGTTTTGTGGCCATGATTTGTCTTACTTGACATGGATCTTCACATGTCAGCATTTATGCTTTGAGTCATTTGTATTCTGAGTATGGGAATGCCTACCTCAGTGATGATATATTATTGTACTGTATTTCCTTGTTTGTTGGTAGGTTTCCCACCGACTGTTCCTTGGTCCCTACACACACTCGACAAAGTATTTCAGCTATCACTTTGTTCTAACTTCATACTTTGGGGGGCTCTCTGTTACACATTATTTTCGTCATCCCTATGACCATTAATGATGTAAACCTATCTGTTTCCTTTAGAGGGTTCAATGGCCTAAGTTCTTGAAGAGAGAAGGGAGAAGAACTTTCCCCGAGAAAAGAAGTTGCATTTTCCTGTGGACAAACCCTATAAAAAAAGGAATTTCACAGGTTGTTATATAGGCAGGGTGCGAGAATGTCTGATTCTCTCAAGTTGCACCATAGATGGGTTGCGAGAGGTTCGCAGGCTGCACTATAGGCAAGGTGTGAGAATGCTTACACGTGGGAAAAATGAGTGTTTTCTCGAATCTTCTAGAAGGAGAAACTTCCATGGTGAGGTGGCATCTGAATGGTGTGGATCTTACTCGCTTTCATGATTTAGTGGGATCATCCTGACCTCCTCACCTTATCCTCTTCATCTTATAAAAGGAGATGAGCTCTCATGGAGAAAGTTAGCTTATCTTTGGTTAGCTTGGAGTTATTAGCTTGGTTAGAGTGACTTTGAGATTTTCTTTGTCAAGATAGATTGTGAGTAGCTATCAAATCCATGGTGACAGAATCCTTGGAGCAAGAAGTGTGTGGGGAACGAAGGACAGTTGGAAGGGACCTTATGATATCAAGGCCATGGTTGTAATCTCTCTTTCACATTTAATATGATACAATAATATGATTATTTTCTATAAAGCTTGTTGTGTTTTATTGTATGATTCCTTGATCACATACATAGGTTTATATTGAGTTTATGCTATTGCTATCACTTTGGATGGTTGCGTTCTTTTGCAGGATCATCATTATATGAGCATTGGAACGGATCTAGGATGGTAATGGCGAGAGGAAGCGACATTTAAATGGTATGTCACCCATCCCTCTTTGGCTAGTAAATTCAATATTTAAAACTTAAGGAAAGTGTCATGTTCTGGTGTGTTTTTTTCTAGATCTACGTGGATCTAGGGAGATCAGTTAGTGTCTGCACCTACCAATTTGTCTGATAACAATGACTGTGAACGGGCAAGTCTTCACGATACCTGGAATCGATGTTGGCCAAAATCACTCGAGATCCTTAGAGTTTATACCCACGATTATGTGTGGGAGATTGCAACATGGTGTAAGTCCATTAAGCAGGTCATCAACATAACTTTTCCACCCTAGCCCAGTCCCTTCTTGTCTCATTGTTGCGACGTTGGATTTCATCACCAACTAGTGACTTTGGAATTAGAAGGTCTTGTTTTCTTGGTATTGTTTCCTAGATTTTGTTTACTAGCGCATGTTGTTTGTTTACCCAAGTTGACTACAGGATTTTATTCGTAAGTTTGTAACTCATTCACAATAGACCCTCCACGTCATTCATGTAGAATGCAGGGCTTACCTCCAGAAAATATGGAAGGTTCTCAACCCTTGCCTACAAGCTCACCAAAGGGATCTCCTCAACAGAGTGAAGTCCAAGACGTCACCACTCCACAAGTGGAAAGAACTGACTCTCTAGAATGGTTTCGAATCACCAATTCTCGAGAGGACTTTTGAATTCACCCCGATTCTGAGAGACGTATTATGTGAGTGAATTCTTCCAGAGACTTAGTTGTTTTGTCTTTTGGATCACCGAATGGACCTTTTCCAGGACCTGAGGGCCAAGATCCTTTTTGGTCTGTTGGAATTTTTAGATGGGATCTATTTGGCTCAGGAGCAAGTGTTGAAATCACCGTCTCACCTGCATTCCCTGAAACCTCTAACCCAGATGTAGTACCTTTTACTACTGCTTATTATTTTCCTAGTACAGAAGCTCCGCGAGCTGAGCACATCTTGACCCTCCCTTTAGAAATGGTCCATTACACAGATACTATGAGTATTCACACCAGGATTACAGTGGCTAGTCAAGCCCCTATTGGCACACTGCTCTCACCCAGTGTCACCCCGACGCTTCCACCTGGATACTGTGCATTGAATGCTTCTATTCCTACTCCTACGCAAACTCCATCCGGAACTCCTGGTGGTCCCTCATCTTCTGGGCACTCTCTTCCTAGCTTCATTTCAACACTTCCTCAACCCCCTTTCAGAGGACCTTTTTCATCCTCTATTGACATCACTAATCCTAGTGGCACCGTTCCATCATTCACAAGAAATTACCAGATTCCTGTTGGTGGACAATTTCACCAAGGAGGTTCGACTCAACCCCCCCTTGTAGGGAAAATTCCTATTGGAACACAAATCCCAATTGGAACACAACCCCCAATTGGAGGACAACCCCCATCGACCCCACCCTATGGACAAAACATACCTCCATCCTTGGCCTAGTATTAAAACCATCTGATACACCATAATCCTCAATCGACTGAGAGGCAACAGCTTCTAGCTACATCCGTTATCCCCCCTAGTATAGGCCAACCATATCTAGGTACATCAAATCCTATTTGGGGCTCGAATGCTCAAACTCACGTCTCTGTTCAAGGATATAATCCCCTGAGCTACATTCCTCTACAACAATCACTGAATCTACCTGGGTCTTTGCATTATATGGAGACTGCTTATGGTCCCACTGGTTTACCGACGGGACTCCCTCCCCAAAGCCACTAGTACCCGCATGTGAACAAATAGTTACCCTTCTTGGCCACTTTGGACCTCCCGGATCTATCGAGGATTTTAAATGATCCAATCCGTCACTCTCCCCATTGGCCCGCTATACCAGCCAAGTTACCATATGACATCCCTAAATTCGATGGCAAAGCGGGAGAGGACCCGAACAATCACGTGATGAATTTTCACCTCTGGTGCTCATCCAACTCCTTGATGGATGACTCTATTCGTTTACATCTTTTTCAAAGAACTCTCACAGGTTCTTTCGTGAAGTGGTATATAGAATTACCATGAGGTTTCTTCATTGACTTCAACACCCTAGCTATGGATTTCCTCACCCACTACTAGTTACCAATCCATTATGAAATGGGGACCAAGATTTTGAGTTCTTTCAAACAAAACAAAGCCACTCATATATCCGATCACATTCATGAGTGGCGACGAAGACAACTTATCATCAAAATTGAAATTCCCGATCAGTTGCTGGCAGAATGGTTCACAAAATCATTTGTGAATGACATCAGTCATGACATCACCATGGGTGGGGTTGTCACGGAAGAACATGCCATAAGTCATGCTCAATACGTTGACCTCATTTAATCACAAACGGGTACTCTTTACGACTTACTCCCTGATGCACCTCGTCCTTCCACTTCCTCCACTTCAACTACTCCAGCTACTTCTCATGCAACCGGCAATGTTATTGGCACTTTCCATGCCCAACCACATTCCACCTCAAGCAACAACCCCAAACCCGCTTCTTCTAATTTTAAAAATGCTCTGTCTCCTACCCCTCCCACCGGTAATACTTCTGAGGTAAATGAAGTTCAATCTACCCCAACCGGTAAAAACAAATCCAAAAAGGCAAAGGGTAAGAATAAGGAGGACAAAAATACTTCGCAAGAAGAGAAAACCAAAACTCCACCTATTGACGATAGGGATAAGTGCAAACCCTGATAACCTTGTCTTATCTATGGTGATGATCACTACACGAAGGATTGTCCATGACGCATCGAGGTTACTAAGTTCCTTCAAGGGGCCCCGAAACCACCCACTTCGACCATTTTGTCCCAACCCTTCCCCTCTCAACAATAGGCCCAATTGGTCATTCATGACCAACCTTCCCCTTCTACTATGTCCTATGTATTAATGTGTACTGGTGATTCAAAGAAGAATGACATAGCACTTACCACTCGAGCCAAAGATTATTCTCCCTCTAAAGAGAAGGTTGATGATACACCTCCTTCATTGTTCCATCCCTCTCCCGCGACTCCACCTACCAATGATCCTCTTCATCTCGAATGACCGAGCCTTGACACAGTTCTCTGCCCCCCTCCAAAGGGTGTCGTTTGAAAATCGACTTTCAATCCTCATGCTCGTGCTGCCTAGAACTACAACATTGTTGAATACCTGGCCCAAGCACCTTCTGCGATGTCAACCCTCAAAGTCCTTCAAAGTTGTCCCACACAACAGAAATCACTGTTGAAAGCTATCGGTGGAATCGACCCGACAGACACGAATTTAATAATTTTTGACTTGGAATATCACATTCCAAGGTTACCCCCTCAACTCACATTCCATATCCAAGTGATTGTCTCCGACAAAAACATTTGTTGAACCATTATCGATGAGGGTGCCTCGACATGTGTCATGTATGTTACCTGCTGGAAAGCCATCAGCTCTCCCTCTTTGACTGAATCCCATAACACACTCAAAGCCTTCAATGGCTCCAGTTTTAAGCCTTATGGTGTCCTTGCTTCATTGCCAATCATGCTAGAAGGAAAAACGGTCCAAGTTGAAGTGGAATTCTTTGACGCTCCACTCAATTACAATCTTCTACTTGGCCGTAGCTGGATCGATTCCATGCACGTAGTTGTGTTGACTCTTTTTCATGTTGTACGTTTCCCACATCAAGGAAAGGTAATCACCGCCGACCAATTAGCCTTATTTAACTCAGATATACGTACAAGCAACATACCATTCATCGCTAAAACCCCGCTGGTTTATGAGAATGTCGGTGTAGGTCTTCTCAAAGACTCTTCATTAATGGGTACCTTCCCCATTCCACCACCCGATGTTCCACACTCGTCTATCGCTTCAATCAACATGATATTCACCTCGATTCATGGAACCCCTGCATCTCACGACCCATGGATGGTACCTAACCCCGACGATCATCTTCGTTACAATGACACAATGCCTTTGAGTCTAGTCAAATCTACCTATCAAGCCATTCAATCAGCAACCCCTTATACCCCCTCTCTTGGTGAGTTATCTCTAGATCATTTCCACGTCATTTTTCCCACGAACAAGATGATTATGACTGTCATGGAATACACCCATTGGAACGATGGACATCACTATTCCATTGTCTTCCTAGAACAACACACCTTTGAGAGCTACCAACGGATCTCGACCCTGTCGACCATTGTCATCATTTCAACTGTTCCCAAGTCCACACACGATGTGTTTTCTGAAGGGCACTTAAGCAATATATCACCCACTATTCCCCTCGACATATCCATCAAACTTGGAATTGTAGAAAATGTTCATATCGGAGCTTCATGTCCCCTTGATGAAATCATCACCTACAAGTCACTTTTCAAAGAATTTTTTGACGTCTTCTCCTGGAGCTATGAAGAAATGTTGGGTATCGACCCTGACATTGTGATACATGAGATCAAGACATTCGGCAATGACTTTGTCCAGTTCACCCATGTAAAGTGACCGTTATTAAGCTTGAATTCAAGAAACTTCTCAAAGCCAGCTTTATTTACCTAGTGGCCCTCACCGACTGGGGTTCCAATCTTGTCCTGATTGACAAGAAACAAGTCACAATCCACATATGCATTGATTATAGGGATATTAACAAAGCTTGTCCCAAAGACAACTTTCCTACCACCTTCGTCGATCAGATTTTCGACGATTGCACCGGAAGAAAAATCTTATCTCTGATGGATGGTTTCTTCGGATATAATCAAATCAATATTGTTCCTGAGGATCAACACAAGACTTCTTTTATTTGTCCTTGGGGCACTTTTGCCTATCGAAAACTTCCTTTCAATCTAAAGAATGTTGGTGCAACTTTTCAGCGTGCTATGTCTTTTGCCTTCCATGATATCAAGCACATCTTGCAACCTTATCTTGATGACTTACCCGCTCATTCCATGCGTCGATTCGATCATCCAATCCACCTTCGAGCCATTTTCATCCGTTGTCAATTTTACCATATACGCTTGAATCCTCACAAATACATTTTCTGCGTGGAATCCGGTCGACTTCTAGGATTTATTGTTTCATGTCAAGGGATCAGGGTAGATCCTTTAAAGGTTGGGATGATTCTCAATCTCTCTCCTCCTTCTACACTTTGCCAGTTACAAATTTTGCAAGGGAAAGCAAACTTTCTTTGTCGTTTCATCCCAAACTATGCCGAGATAACTCTTGGATTTACGTGACTCCTCAAAAAGGTGTCTAAGTTCATATGGGATACCATCATAAACAAAGCCTTTGAAGCTTTGAAACTGTCCCTGACACGTGCTCTGCTTCTCTTCCCCCCTGATTACAGTTGCGATTATTTCCTTTACCTCGCAGCCTTGGATTACACCATTGCTATGGTTCTCGTCCAAGAGGATGATTCTCATGATGAACATGTTATCTATTACTTGAGTTGAAGTCTAATGCCTACTGAAACCAAGTATTTACATGTCAAAAAACTGGCCTTGGCAGCCGTCCAAGCAGTTCAATGCTTCTGGCACTATATCCTCTCTCACAAGACTACGGTAATTTCTAACTGCAACCCTATGCAACACATTCTCACATGTCAATTGCTAGGAAGAAAATACTCCAAATGGATCATGATACTCCAGGAGTTTGACTTGGAATTCGAACGAGCTAAGTCCAAGAAGTCCTTAGTGTTTGTCGAGTTGATATCCGACTTTCCCTACTCTGAAACAAAAAATGTAGCAGCCGATTCATTACCTAATGAATCCCTTTTCCTAATTAGTTCCGATGATATTTGGTATGGTGATATCATCATATATCTCCAAACCCAAACTTTCCAGCCCAATTTGTCTAGTACTAACCGACCTCAAATACGCTACGAAGCCTGTCAATATATCATCCTCGGGGATACGCTTTATTGTCATGGGATTGACTCAGTTTTTTGACGCTGCCTCACATTTGATGAAGCCGAGAAAGCTTTAAATGACTGTCATTTTGGAGCCTGTGCTGGTCATATTTCTGGGTATGCTACTACCCAGAAGTTCTTATGAGTGGGGTATTTTTTGCCTTCTTTATTTAACGATTGCATAATTGTCGTCCAAAAATGCCACGCTTGCCAGACATATAATCATAAGATTCGGTCACATCCCGCTCCTCTTCACCCTATGGTCTCTGTTGGTCCCTTTGCGAAATGGGCCATCGATTTCATGACATTTCACCCCCACTCGACCGAGGGGCATGGATACATTATTGTAGCCATATATTATTTTACGAAATGGGCCGAGCTGATGCTGACATTTCACAATACTGGAAAGACCATAGCATTATTCATTTTCAAACACATCATAGCTCATTTTGGTGTTCCTCAGGCTATCGTCACCGATCACGGTAGCCACTTTAGAAACTTAATGATGTCTGAACTCACTAAAAAGTTGGGTCTTCACCATGAAAACTCAACGCCCTATTACCCACAAGCCAATGGCCAAGTCAAAGCGATTAACAAAGTTCTCATAACCATGCTTCGACGAATGATAGGGATTCACAAAACAAGTTGGCATTGTTTTCAGTATTGTGGGCTTACAAGACATCTGTTAAGTCTGCTACTAGGTTTACACCTTTCCAGTTAGTCTATGGTCTGGAAGTCATCTTGCCGATTGAATGTGAGATACCCTCCTTAAAACTATCCATCAAACTCCTACCAAACACAACTGCCGAGGAAGAACGTCTATGGAATCTCATGCGATTAGACAAAATTCGACACGATGCTACCCTAGTTATAGAAGCCCAGAAGAAACATGTCAAGGCCCAATATGACAAACATGTCAAGCCTTGCATTTTCTCCGAAGGAGATCTGGTTCTCCTCTGCGAACAAGATCGAGATATGCTAGGAGCTGGAAAATTCGAAGCCATGTGGTGAGGTCCTTATATCGTTAGATGAGTTTTGGAGAAAGGAGCTTACAAGTTAGTAGATTATGATTGTATCCCTTTGAGTGAACCCAGAAATGGGTTGTACTTAAAGAAGTATTATGCATAAGATCACCTGTGCACGAGTACTTGTATTTTATTCTATCATACTTCTTGTGTGTTACTATAGTATGCTTTTTCGTTATTTGGTCTCTACCCTTATGTGACATTGTGTTTGATTTCTAGATGTCGGAGTCTTCGCTACCCCACATTGGCTTCGCTAATGGCACTAGCCGTAGTACTCAGAACCTTGCTTCTGCTGCGTGGGTAATTTACGCCCCTACAAATGAACTTATCACTCTATGAGGTGTATGCATCAGCCATGAGACCAACAATATTGCAGAGTATAGTGTCGTTATCGAATTGTTGATTGATGCTATCTCACTCAGTATCTGTCGCCTGGTTGTGCAACTCGATTCACAACTCGTACTACTATAGTTAAGTAATGTGTATGCTATTCGAAGTCCTACTTTGTTACGGGTATATTTGCGAATTCGCCACTTGGAATGTTATTTTGATTATATTGAGTATCAACATATTCCTAGATGTCTAAATACATTAATTGATGCATTAGCTAACTATGTATTAGATAGACATTTGGGTCATTTATAAATCAATCACATCACAAGTATCACACAACACAAGATAAGTTGTATGTATATATAACAATCAAAAATGTTTTTTACAAAAAACTTTTGTCCAAGGACCAAAATTTCAAAATCTGAAGCTCATAGCTTCTGCAAAGTGACATCATGGATGACATTCATGGTAACACATGACTGCCTGGGCAACCCTACAAAGCAGTCGACCAACAGACTCTGACACTTGCGCCATATGACACCGATAACATCGCGGAACCTCTCCAAGAGGCATGTCTGGAATGTCTGTAGTCAAACCCTCTAAGTTTTGTTCCACTGCCTCATAATCTTTAGTGTCCCATCATGCCACCTCTCCTCGTAGCTGAATAGGAGAATTACCCGGAGGTTGATAAGGCCCCATGTCTGTGTCATCAAAAAATAATTTTTGTAATTAGACCTCGGACAAACATAAAAAAAAACATTTGCATATGATAAAATTCACAAAAACATTTAAAAAGTAAAAAATGTGTACTTCTTACCGAGATCCCCCCACTGAGCGCCCTCAGGTAGGGTCAAGTCTCGATCCCCTTGGAAGTCCAACCTGACATAGGCATAATCATTGACCATCAACATTTATGGTCGCAACCAGTCAAAGAAGGAATCATTGTATTTGATGATTGGTCCAGCTACATGCCAAGCCATGAGGTTACACCACCTCAGCATCCTTGGATCCTCTAGAGCCGGTAAACCCCACTCAACCTACAACCTCAGTAAGGGAACCCTCTCAAGAAATAATGACACCAACAATGACCTGTACCCGAATTGCTTCAAGTCACCTCTCCTGCATTTGGTCAACTGTGTCTTCACACTACGAAGCACAGTGTCTGCCCAGTTAAAAACCCGAGGCTCAGTACACTCTATAGTGTACTGAAAGTAGCTCTAGAGAGCCATGTGTGGAATAGTGCACCCAGCCATATGAGCAATGGTGAACAAAATAGTGCAAAGGGTCAAATCTTGCACCCCCCAAATGGCCACTTTTCCTTTGCTTCTTTCTGCCTCTGGAGCATAGTACAAATGACATTATTCACTCATAGGCAGCCCACCGCCTCGGCTACCACTGAAGCTAGCGTGGTACCCACACCGTGACAGTCTTGTCAAGAAATAAATGTCCTCGATATTCAAGGACAATATGTGGACCCCTACGTGGAATACTTGTTGGTCCACGTCCCACATATGAACGAGGTACTCCAACAGCCTGACTTGGGCCCTCATACCCAGTATCCGAAAGAATTTCAGGAGACCATAGTCTCGCAAAGTAGCAATGGTGCTCGATTTATTCCCAGCAATAGAATCATCTTCTTCATGCTCCTTTTCACGTCATTCCAGAACCATGGTGACAGCTAAATGCCTGCATAAGACACATAAGAAGAAGGTCAGCAACTCTCTTCAAGACTTGGTACATTTTTTATTGGGCAAACATCAAACAAAATTTTCACTTTGTGGTTCTCATAGGTGCCCCTTTGGCACAGTGCGGGGTTCTCGCAGGTGCCTTTGGGGCCACCTGCGAGAATGATGCATTCTCGTAGGTCCCGTGTGGCTAGCCTACGAGAATGCCTGAGTGCAAATTTGAGCCCTAAAACAAGCTCAAAAACTTGAAATTTACCAGTGAAAATTAAAAATTGAACCATGAAAAGATAGAAGACAAGGAGCTTACGTCATTATCGAAGACGGTTTTCCAAATGGTTGTTCGTACCTTCCACAATCGAGTGCCGAAATTCAAGGGCAAAAGAAGGGTTTTGAGCTAAAATCTTGGCAAAGTTACAATGACTATGGTAAAAAGAGATTTTACCCACTTATATTTACTTTTACCATTTTTGTTGGTTTTTATAATTATTTTATTTATTAAACCTAATGCTTTATACCCTTATGAGTGCGACTTTTTGCAGACATAACGACTTCAATGTCCATACACAGGGATACAAATTTTTTCTCTTTTTCATTGCATGTTTAAGTTGTTTTTTATGGTTTTTTGCACAAAACCTCGAGCTTGGTCTTTGTCCGTTCTCATGGTTGAAAATACATGAGAACGTGATCGAACACACTTCTATCACTTTTTCGGGCTCAACAAGGTTATATGAAAAAGGAACCCCCTGGAGTCCTCTTTAAGCTCTTTTTAGACTCTTTAAACATGAAAAGATTGCCGAGTGATCTTGCTATTTTCACACTCGTTAAAGTATTTGAAGAAAGCATTTGTTGGGTGATAATTTATCTCTTTTTTGGTCTCATTAGACTATTTTACAAAAAAGGAACTGAGAGAGTTCTCTTTTGAGTGTTTTTATAGACTCTATAATCATAAAAAACCTTCGAGTTTTTTTATCTTTGGACTCGTTAAACAAACATCGAAAGACCCATAATGGGACCGAACCACTCCTTCCTAGGGGTTGTTAAACATACTCCGAAGGACTCATCCGAAGGATGAGCTTACATCAACAAGCATATGTTATCCTCCTCAAGCTAGCGTAAAAATAAAGAGGTAATCACCAGAAATGGTGGGGGAAAATTTGGGAAAGGGATATGTTTTCGTATTCATATTATTGGCAGTAAGTGTCGCTCTTGAACATGAAACCCCCTTATTCATTATCTGAAGCCAGTTTGGGAAATCCATTTGTCTATCATTAGATTTGCTACAAGGTCATATCCTGGGTCATCTATGAGTTAGTGCTGCCAAATCATTGGTCATGTCATTTATATGTTCAAGAGAAGTTCATTCGAAATTGAGTCGTCCATCTGCAGTTGTCCATTCTCTCTATGTCGGCCTTCCCTGTGTCTAGTCCAACTTACATCATACTCTGTTCTGCCTTCAAAATCTGTTACTCATTTCGTGTCATTGATGGGGGATACATCAAGGCCCTCCTGTGACGAGTTTTGTTCCGTCGACTCCAACTCATTATCCAGAAACAAGACTTAGAAATTATTTGGTACCTTGGAACTTGCATGCCTCAATGGCAGGTTTCCTCACTTTTGACAGTGGGTTTTCATCATTGACCCCTGATTAGGAGATTCTGTCAAATGTTTGACCTCAACTCATTTATTCACATTTGGTGGATTGTACTAGCGTACCTTGGGAGTCATTGACATTAATGGTGATTTCCCTCACGCTTGTTAACGATTTCATCAATCAACGGTAATCAAGTGGTTTCTACCATGTTTGACTTCAGCACATGTAATCACATGGTTAGATTCGTACTTTCAGGTGATGGGATTGAAGACCCCGGGTCTCATCTCTTTGATCCAGGCTGGGATGGAATATGTATAATTTGCTAACACATAGATCCACTTTGTATGTATCGTGGCTATGTCATCTTAATTTGAAAATTATTGCATGGATCCACAGTGTATTCTTAGTGGTTATGCGATATTTTGATGGCATGGATCCACAGTGTATGATTGGTGGCCATGACCTATGTTTATGACGTCATCTGTCTGTGATCTGAGTATGGGAATGCCTACCTCAGAACTAGTATGATATTCTGTAGATGCTTGATTGTTTGCAGGTTTCCGATTAGGTGCGCTCCTAGTTTCCGACACACATACAAAATTTACAAAGTATTTCGGTTGTCACTGATTTCGGCCTCATACTTTGGGGGGAATTCTATTACACATGATTTTGGTCATCTTGGTGATGTATTAACAAGGGTGTACTCAGGCTCCCGACAAGAACTTTCTCCTGAGAAAAGTGGCATTTATCTCCTTCCATAAAACATATTTTCAAAGTGAGTTCGCAGGTTGCTTATAGCCTAGGGTGCAAGAATGACCTATTCTCGTAGGCCACCTTCATCTAGGGTGCGAACTTCTCACACTGTTCTCTATACATAGGTTGCGAACTTGTTTTTGAACTTGGAAAAGAGAAGAAGTCTCGAGGGTTCTAGAAGGGAATCTTCTAGAAAATGGGTTGGCATTCGTATGGTTATCATTTTACTGGCTTCCCTAATTTGGTGGGATCATTCTCATCCATGTAACCATCTCACCCTCTCTTATATATTGAAATGATTCTCATGGAAAAGTTTAAGCAAGATTAAATGAAGAATTGGTGAAGGAATTGTATGAAGAACCCAGCTTGAACAGAAGCTTGGAGACTTTAGTAGGTCTATCAAGAGGAATTGGATCTTCTTCATGCAAGGACAAAGCAAGTGTGTGTGTTGGAACCAAGAGTCACTGAAAGGAAGCTTGCGACATCAAGGTCATTAGGTTGTATCTTCTACTTTCGATTAATATGATACAACGACATGTCCTTTTCCCATAAAGTCATTCTTACTTTATTGTGTAATTCCTTGATCATACACATAAGTTGACGATTGAATACATTTTTCTATCTTCACTTTGCTTGGTTTGTGTTGTCTTAGTCTTGACCTCACGAGATCACCAGAGCAAAGCAGGTGCAATAGAGACCTAAGGAAGTGATACAAAGGTATGTCACTCGTTCCTCCTTACTAGTTAATTCAATGGTCGTAACTTAGGGAAAGAGTCATGTCCTATCCTGTTTTATTCTAGATCTAGGTGGATCTAGGGAGATATGTTAGTGTCCGCACCTACCGATTAGTCTAATAACAACACTAAAAGACAATAAGTAAATGCATGCATTCAATCACATAACACATATGTTATAGTGGTTCACCCCCCCCCCTAGGCTACATCCACAAAGATTTGTCTCTCATCTCTTTTATTATAGTCGTTCGGTCACTACAACGTCGTGCACTTACAACTCTTCTTAGATGGGACAGATTTGTATGAGGCAGACTAGATCACACCAGGCTCCTCAACCTATGAACTAACCCTCAATATTTACCCTCCTCAATCCTCTCTAGGTCAACAACTTACAAAATTAGTTCATATGGAAAAATGTTACAATACATTTGCACAGTACTCAACCATTAAACACTAGCATCCCCATTATGAGACCTAGGTATCTATATTTATACATTTCTGGCTCTTCATCCATTACAATATATTGCAAAAACCCTAACCCTAACATCATTAGGTCTTCCATTCATGCGCGTGTGCTGCTCTTCCTTCCAACTGTCACTTTCCTTGTGCATGCCTTATTTCCCAAAATATCATTGCCCTTCCGCTTTGGTATGATTCCAACACCTTTGTTAATAGAAACTACAATTCATTTTCTCCCCTACTTGATTACAATGATGAATGTTATAAGTGCAATAACTATGGGCACATAACACATGACTGTAGAAGTAGTATCAGAGGTGTGGCTATGGGACCCAAAGTTGGTTGAGGAATATGGACATGAAGGACAATGTAAATGCAGGTAAGACACTCATAGATGGATATTACTCATCATGTCATTTCCAATGATAGGTGGTACGCCATGTAGTTCCTCACAGTTGAGGAGTTATGGACTTGTGAAGTTAGAATCCCCGAGGAATGGTCAAGAAGCCCCTAGTTGGATACAAGTCTTTAATAAAAGGGTAAAATGGTTGTAACAAGGAATTTAAGAAGACCTAAATTTAAGGAAGGAGGTTACCTATCAAAAGTGTAAATACACCTCAAGAAGTCACTCACAAGTACACACACATTCATTAAATATCTATATTTTGAGAATATTTTGGTCTAGTGGTGAATATGAGGTTGAGTCCAAGGCAGCAGAGAAAGTGTGAAAGAAGAGAGGAAATGTCGAAGCTACAAAGAGTGTGGGTTTCTAATAAACCCTAATTAGTCTGGCCCTCACAGGTCAAGTATAAGGTGTCTTGCGAGGCACCCCTGTGGGTTTCCTAGGGCATGTCACATGATTCCCTACATGACAACTCATCTTCGTCCCATGGGGACAAGATATAAGTGAAGGAGGATGCTTGTTCCTGGTTATTGAGGATTAAGGTATTGCTACAAGTTGATGTATCAGGATCAAAGGCACTAAGTTAGTTAAAAATGTAAAAGGTATGTTGTTATATGTGTTATGAGGTTGCATTTTGGTGATATTGTGAAACATGCTTGAGGCAATACATTGCGAGTTTTGGTATATTCCTTGAGGCACATATTGGATATATGATACATGTTGGTTGAGGTATATATATTGAGGTACATTACTAGGTGCATATCTTGGATATATTGGCACATGGTTATGGTAATTGATTGAGACATATCATGAGTGATATGGAACGTGTTTGAGGTATATGGTTGATGATATGGTTTTTATGTTAGAGGACTATCATTGATATTGATACATTGTTGAGGAATACACTTGGTATATGATAGCACATGTATGATATACATCTCTTGGTGATGTTGGTACTTGGTTGAGGTACACCATTGATAGTACTTCCTTGGTCTATCCTATGGTATATGGTGTATGCCATGATTGAGTGAAATGGTATATGGTGTATGCCATGATTGAGTGAAATGGTATATGGTTGAGATACAGTATTGGTACATGGTATGGTACAGGTGTTGGTGCATGGTTGGTGCACTTGTTGTGGTATAGGTTGTGGTACACAATTGATGCTTGGTATGGTACAGGTTGATGGTTTGGTACATGCTTTGCTACATGGTTGAGACACATATCTTTTGATGGTATGTTGGTGATATTGGTACATGCTTGGTGGGGGCATGCATTGGTGATGTTGGACATCTAGTTGAGAGGTGTCCTTGGCATATGATCCATGTGAGAGGATTTGGTTAAGTATCAGTGGCAATGATAGGTTTGACAGTTTGGACATAATGACAATGATAGTTTTGACAGTTTGGACATAATGACAATGATAGGTTGATGTCACAGGTTGGATACAGTGACATGTTTATAGTGATAGGATGGTGACAGTGACAAATTGGAGAGAGTGATAGGTTTATTGGTTACAAGTTTATGTGACAATGATAGTGGTAGTGACAGTAAAAGTGACAGTGATAATGACAGTGGCAATGATTGTGGTAGTGATAGTTAGTCTACATTTATATTTCAGGGTGGAAGGATGGGGTAAGGAAAGAGGGTTTTATCCTCCTTCTGTTTGGTGTCAAAGAATCAGTGAATTGGAGCTTCCTTAAGGTTGGAGCCTGTGAAGAAGGGGATTTTAGCCTTCTTCTGATTTGAGCTAGAGAATTCAGGGAGTTGTAGCTTCCTTTAGGTTGGAGCATGAGAATATGGGGTTGGAGCTTCCTTCTAGTTGCAGTTGGAGAACTTGGAAGTTGATGCTTCTTATGAATGAATTCTTGATATATATAAGAAATAATTCTATGGTTTTCTCCCATTTGATTTTCCACATAAATCTTGGTGTACTGTGTATATGATGTGATGTTATTGATGTGATGATGCCTATGTTTATATGCTCATGATACATTGAATGAAATCATAGATGATACACTGATGACATATTGACAATAAGATTGAATTTGATATATTGTGGATAAAAGTGGAAAAAGTATTCATACTGATTCAACCCCCCCTTCTCAGTTTCCAACAAACCCCATTTCCTCACCTCTTCCTACCACCCTCAAATATAAGTGTAGAACAAATGTCACTACCACAATCACTGCCACTATCACTATCATTGTCGTTGTCTTTGTCACTATCACTGTCACTGTCACTGTCATTGGCACTACCTCTGTCACATCAACCTGTAACCTATCAACCTATCACTATATCCAACCTGTCACTGTCACTGTTCCATCAACTTGTAACTGATAATGAACATATGATATATCAAAACTTGTACCATACCATGCATCAATTGTGTACCAACAAATGTAGTATAACATGCATGAATCATGTACCATAAGATATGCCAAATGTAGATACCATAAAATCAATGATGTGTACTACTCATGTATCCAATCATGTACCATGTACTAGAGCATAAATCATATATAAAACCAGTACTATATACCATAGAATCAATCATGTATAGATCTGTATCATATCATCAATGAAGTGCCTCAAAGAACCAAAACATGTTCCTTATGCATATGCCACCATACATCAAGTGTACACCTCAACCATACATCCACATCTCAAAGATATGTCTCTAATAATGAATCATAACAATGATGTCATAATCAGATACAAGAGTATATCTCAATCAACCCTATATCCAAGATGTTCCTCAATCATGTGCCAAGCAAAACATACCTCAAGCATGTACCATAGAGTAATCAAGTATAATCTTCAAAAAATCACATAAGCATACCTATAACTCTGTAGATAACTTGATACACAGTAGTTCTGACTTGTAAACTGTCTTCTGACCTCAGGGACCTGGTACAAGAATTTCCCCCAAATATTTCTTCTCCTCACGGGACTAAGACATGATATCACATGGGGCCTTGCATGATAGGCACTGTGCAACCCACAGGGATGCCTCACCGGATACTAGTATTATGACGTGCGGGGATCAACCAAACCAGGCTTTCCTCAGAAAATTTTTCTATCCTCTACAACCTTGAAACTCCCACACTTCTCACTTATCGCTACCTCATATTTTTCCATCAAAAACTTGCCAAATAGATCACTAGTTCACTAGAATATATTCAATAGAATAAGTGAGTGAATGTGCTTGTGAATAACTTCTTGATGTGTATTTATACATTTTTTGGGTAACCTCTTTCATTAACCTTTGGGGCTTCTTGATCTTCATATTACAACTACTTTACCCTTTCATTAAAGACTTGTAACCAACTAGGGGCTTCTTGACCATTATTCTGGGCTTCTAACTTCACAAGGCCATAACTCCACAACTATGAGGAACCACGTGGTGTACCATATATCACTGGAAACAACATGATGAGGAATATCCATCCATGAGTGATGCAGGAGCATTTCCAACAAAGTGTGAGTGGAGGAAAACTCAGTGCCAGTGTGTATTTTCAAGTAAATTTCAAAGTGGCATATCATGTAAATATTTTGAAAGGATTGTAATTAAAGAACATCTTTAATATTTTGGAGCTGGATGATCACATGAGATCGTTGGAGGATGCATTTTCTTTTAATGAAGTTGCGTGTAGTACATATTCGATGTGTTTGATCTTATCTGTTTGTCACAAATATTTATTGTAATAAATCCTAAGTAGTTGGATGCTTTTATTTTGATAGGAAAACTCTAGAGTAGTTGGATGGAAAGGCTTGAAGAGACCCTCTTGTATAAAGCTTTGTATTGTTGCCTAGAAGAGGCTACTAAAGTTTTTGGCATTCTAGTTGTTGAATCTATTGTATAGGTTGTTGATAGTTGCTGCGGAAGCTATTATTGTAGTTGATATAGTTGAATATGCTATAGGATTTGTTGAAGCTTATCAAAGTGTATGAGCACATTTATATTTCAATTCAATGAATATAACAGAGGATCATTGTCCCAAATGTTTGGTATTGTTGTGTCTATCTGAATGAATGAATGGTAGACGTTGTGTTTATTTTCAATTCTCTGTTATTTCTTGTGTTTATGTTATGGATGCATTTACATGGTTGAATGTATGAATCTGTGAAGATTTAGATAAGTTTCAATTGTTTCTCTTCAACGAGGGAGTGCAAGTGTGAATGGTGTTTGCAAGGAGTGCATTGACAGAGTTTATTTTGACTCATAAGAATAGAAGAGATAACGTGAAATTTATATGTACAAAGAGTGCATAGTGTCCACGAGGTGTGCATGACAGAGTCTTCTTTGACTCAGAAATTTAAGCAGTGATAGTTTGAGAGTGTGGGTAGGAAGAACCTCGCTCAATTTCTTATTGTTCAGAGGGAACAATAGAGCATGGAAGAACTATTGCAAGGAGTGCACAACCATCCTTCACATTTATTATTTAATACCATATCTTCTCTTCATTTTAAATCCAAGCTTCATGTCCTGAAGATGGATCCTGATTTGGATCTGAAACGTCGACGATCTATTGACAAGACTATGGCTAATCCGATCACTTCTGAAAATGCAAACCACAGAAATCTCATTAATCAGAGTCTTTTGACTTGGAAGCTCAGGAGGAGTAGAAAAAATTTGTCCCTGGAGAAGATAAGTTGTGGAGGAGGACCTATTGCAAGGTGTGCATAGGATGGAACTCAACTAAGTATCGAAGAGACCACTCTGAGGAGGCAAAATTTCAAGGAGGAACAAGCTCAGGAGGGAGAGAGGCGAGAAATATTCAAAGGGAGGAGTCCTTTAAGGTTTCCTAGAATTAATGAGCAAGATCCATCTACGAGGGATCAGGATCATTCTATACTATCAAATATGGGGAAATTCACACGGAGGTTAACCATGAAGCACTTCGGCATTTCGGATTTTGAAGTGTTTAAAAGTGTTGAGAAGCGGGATCACTGAAGTCGCAAAGTGAATCGTAACCATTGGCTGCGAGGAGACACATGGCAGTAGATTAGAAGATCTGGGAGATATAGGTCCAGTGAATTTCTATGTGGATTAGGTGAAATTTTTTGAAGTCGTGAAACCCGAAGTACGGCTGGACCATCAGATCCAAGGAGACACACATAAGAGATCCACAAATTCGGGGAAAAGTGTTTCGGAAGGAGACCAAGCGAAGGTCACAATATTTCCAAAGCCTAAAGTTACGAAGAGGTTACCCACGGTTATATTATGTCGTCGCATAGTAGAAAGAGTCTAGCGCGAGACTAGTGCTCACGAATTGGTGTTGCCAAGCATGAGAGAGCAAAGTTGCAGGCAGTTTGAACTTGCAGGTGACATTAAGGGGACCTGTGTGTATTGATTATTCAGGGTCTGTTGAATGCCAGAAGATCCAATTCAGTTCAAGGAGTTTGAAGATCCAAGACCGGGAGGTCACAGAATCCCCAGGAGGAAGGGGGGGCAATATCATCAAAGTGGTATCAGAGCCTGAAATAAAAAGAAAAGGGTTTTGTCTGATAGCATCAAGTGAAAATCAGAGCCCAAAAAATTGAATTCTGTAAGCAAAGGAGACAAATAAGTAGTCTGATATCATCAGTGGTGTCAGATACATCAGCACAATGCAGCCTAGGAGATGTGTGGATCCACCCGTAGAAAATAGAGCTATGGAAAGGGAGATCAGAGAACTGCAAGCAAGATTGGATGTCATGGAAACAATGCAAAGGAGAGAACCTGATGTTGGAGACATCAGTGATGCACATAATGAAGAAGTGGAAGTTGAATAATTTGTAGTAGAGGATGTTGCGGAAGAACGCTTGCTGAGAGCGGTTGTCAAGTTGGGAGCTAGAGAAAATACAGACATCCCAATGTATGAAGGTAATTTGGACGTTGAGGAATTGCTTGATTGGATACAGGAAATGGACAAGTATTTCAACTATGAAGACGTCGACGAGGAGAGAAAGGTGAAACACACTGTCACTGGGTTAAAAGGACATGCATCAATGTGGTGGGATGAACTGCAGGCTGACAAAAGAAGCAAGGGAAAACAAAAGATTAAGAGCTAGAATAGAATGGTAGCCAAGTTAAAGGCTAAATTCATACTCAAGGACTATCAGATAAAGATATTCAGGAGAATGCAGAGCCCAAGATAGAAGGGAATGAAAGTCAAACAGTACATAGAATAATTTTATAGACTGAACATCAGGGTTGGACAAAGAGAGAGAGATGAATAAAAAGTTACCAGGTATATCAATGGTCTGAGATATGAAATCCAGGATGAAATCAACATCATGAAAGTAAGGACAGTGGAGGATGCTTATCAGATTGGGCTAAAAGAAGAAAAGAAGTTGGCCAGAAAGAAGAGTCAGCAAAGTAGAGGTAGGAGTTTAAACAGAGGAAAGGGAATTTCCCATGATAAGGCACAGAAGCCCAAAGGTGAGACTGAGAAACCACATAGTCACTCTGAGAGAGGAGGAAGTTCCCGAGGGAGACAAAGTGGTGGTAGAAACTCTTTTCCTCGAGGAAGTGGAAGAGGAAGAGGAGGAGAAGTAAAGTGTTATTCCTATGGAAAGACATGACACATGTCTTGGGAATGCCCGAGAGAAAGAAAGAAGGAAGTGAAACTCACATTTCGGAAGAACAGAAGTGAAATGTTCAAGAAAAAGGCATAGAAGATGGGATATCTTTGATGATGAAAAAGGTTCTCTTAAATCCAGAGCGGGAGGTTGAAAATCTAGTGTAGAGGAATAGTTTGTTCAGGACAACTTGCAAGACTAAAGACAGAGTATGCAAGGTGATAATTGACAGTGGGAGAAATGATAATTTTGTATCCACAGAGATGGTGGAGAAATTGGAGATGGAGACGACTGCACATCCAATGCCATATAAAGTCTCATGGCTGCAGAAAGGTCATCAAGTAATGGTAACTAAACAATGTCTTGTTGAATTTAAAATAGGAGCATATAGAGATGACATTTTGTGTGATGCGATTACCATGGATGTATGTCATGTTTTGTTTGGGAGAGCATGGCAATATGACAGAAATGTCATTCATGATTGGAGGAAGAATACTTATACTTTGGAGAATAATGGTAGGACACACATGTTTCTGTCAATTGAGGAGAATAAAGTGAAGGAAGAATCCAGCACAATCATACTTATCATGAGTGGGAAGGAACTCCTGAGTGAGGTTAAGAAGGAATAGGAGATGCAGTTTGTTGTGGTGAGGAAACCAAAAGTTATCCTTACAAATACTTCTATAGAGGATATTCCTAAGGAAGTTTAGGAATTTTTGGAGAGTGTTGTTGACATAGTAGTGGATGAGTTTCTGATCTCAATGCCACCTATCAGAAGTATCATCTATCACATTGACTTGATACTAGGAGCCAGTTTGCCGAATAAATCATCATATAGATTGACACCTCAAGAGAATGAGGAAGTAAAAAGACAAGTTCAGGATATGTTAGACAAAGGTTTAGTTAGAGAAATCTTGAGTCCATGCGTAGTACCAACTGGGTTGAGTTTGAAGAAGGATGGAGGATGGAGAATGTGTACAGACTCAAGAGCCATAAACAAGATCACCATTAGGTACATATTTCCATTACCAAGGATGGATGACTTGATGGATTGTTTAAGTGGAGCAAACTATTTTTCAAAGATAGATTTGAAAAAGTGGGTATCACCAGATAAGGATGAGAGAAGGTGATGAGTGGAAAACAACCTTCAAGAAAAATGAGGGATTGTATGAATGGCTTGTTATGCCATTTGTCTTAGCGAATGCCTCGTTTACTTTTATGAGGTTGATGAATGAAGTGTTGAAATATTTTATTGGTAAGTTTGTAATCATATATCTGGATGATATACTAGTCCTCGATAAGACTGGACAAGAGCATCTGAGGCACTTAACATTAGTGATGAGGAGGTTGTAGTAGGAGAAGATGCTGATAAATTTAAATAAATCCTCTTTTATGAAGACATAACTCATTTACTTGGGTTTTGCGATCTTTAAAATGAGTTGAAGATGGATACTGAGAAGGTGAGAGCAATCATAGAATGGACGTCACCAAGGAGTATATTTGAGGTGAGAAGCTTCCATCGATTAGTGAGTTTCTATCGGAAGTTCATCAGAAATTTCAGTGAGATCAATGCACAAATGATGGATACAGTGAAGAAAAGACATAAGTATTTCAAATGGACATAATAGGCTGAGAAAAGCTTCAATATTTTAAAGGATAATATAACATAACAACCGATTCTGGTCTTTCCGGATTTCAAATAGAAATTTCAAGTAAGATGTGATGTGAGTGGAGTTGCAATTGGAGCGGTCTTGAGCCAAGATAATAAGCCTGTTGCATATTTCAGTGAGAAGATGAATGACACTAAAAGAAAGTACTCCACATATGATAAAGAGTTCTATACCATAATTCAAGCCTTGAAGAAATGGAGACACTATCTTGTTCCAAAAGTGTTTGATTTGTATAGCGATAATCATGCTTTACAATTCATAACCAGACAGGAAACGTTAAACCAGAGACATGCTAAGTGGATAGAGTTTATGCAAAATTTCACTTTTGTCATTAAACATATTTATAGTAATGCTAACAAGGTTGTTGATGCATTGAGAAGGAGATGTCTAATTCTACAGGAATTTCGAGTGAAAACATTGGGGTTTGAATACCTTAAGGAAATGTATTGTGATGATCCAGATTTCAAAGAGGCATATGAAGCATGTGTAAATATTGTGCTTAGAGACAAAAGTCAGTGGAAAGAGTACCTGATTCAAGATGGGTTTTTGTTTAAAGGGTGCCAGTTGTGCATACCAAAGTGCTTGATGAGAGAGGATCTATTGAAGGAAAATCATAGTGGAGGTCTAGCCGGACATTTCGGCCATGAAAAAAAAATTTCACAGTTGAAAAGTTCATACTATTTTCCAGGTATGAGGGAATAAGTGAAAAAGTTTGTGAACAGATGTAAGATTTGCCAATATACAAAGGGAAGGAAACAAAATATTGGGTTGTATCAACCATTGCCTATTCCATAGAGGCCTTGGGATGTGATAAGCATGGATTTCATGTTGGGATTACCAAGGACACAAAGGGGAAGAGATTCCATATTTATGGTAGTTGACATATTTTTAAAGATGGCACACTTAATCCCATGCCAGAAAAACCAGTGATGCAATGCACGTTTCTAACTTGTTTTTCAAAGAAGTTGTAAGACTTCATGGATTTGCCAGGAGTATTGTTTCAGACAGGGATACCAAATTTGTTGGTCATTTCTAGAGGACGTTGTGGAAAAAATTGGGAACAAAAGTATCCTTTAGTTTTTCATATCACCCTTAAATGGATGGACAGACTGAAGTGGTGAACCAGAGTTTAGGAGATTTGTTGAGAAGTTTGGTCACTGAACATCATAGTAAGTGGGATCAGATTCTAGCACAAGCAGAGTTTTCATACAATGACTCGGTAAACCAAATTACCTAAAAGAATCCATTTCAGATAGTGTATGGAATGAATCTGGGGGGAGTTCCATAGCTAAGATATCAAGAGCAGAGTAAATTTAGAAGCGTTGGAGCTGAATACTTTATTGTAGGAATGCAGGAGCTTCATATTCAGATCAAAGAGAAGTTGTAGAGGATAAAAAATGAATATAAATGCAGAGCTGATCAACATAGGAGGAAACTTCAATTTGAAGTTGGAGATAAAGTTCTAGCACATCTTAGGAAGGAGAGGTTCCCAACAGGAACATATAATAAACTGAAGCTAAAGAAGATAGGACCATGCAAGATCCTAAGAAAATTTAATGAGAATGCTTATGAGATAGAGCTGCCAAGATATGTGGGTATATCACCCATATTCAACATTGCAGACTTGTATCCTTACAAGGAAGATGGAACCAGAGGCTCAGAAGATCAGAAAGAGATTCAATGGAAAAATCAGATGCATTTAGTAGAGAAGTCACAGATGGAGAGGATCGTAGATTGACGAATTGATAAGAATACCAGGAGAAAAACATATTTTGAGTATTTGGTAAAATGGAAAGGATGCCCAATAGAATATGCCAGTTGGGTAAACGAAGCAAATATCCAAAAGCATGGAAAATCAGTGCAGAAACTCATGGACAGGAGTCCATGAATTTTTCAGCCAGAGGAGTATGATGCAGGAGCATCGCCAGCAAAGCATGAGTGGAGGACAACTCAGTGCCAGAGCGCATTTTGAAGTAAATTTAAAATTTGAAAGTGGCATATCACGTAAATCTTTTGAAAGGATTGTAATTAAAGAACATATTTAATTTTTTGGAGTCGAATGATCGCATGAGATCGTTGGAGGATGTATTTTCTTTTAATGAAACTGCGTGCAATATAGATTCGATGTGCTTGATCTTACCTGTCTATCATGAATATTTATTGTAATAAATACTAAGTAGTTGGATGCTTTTATTTCAATAGGATAGATCTAGAGTAGTTGGAGGGAAAGTATCGAAGATCCCCTCTTGTATAAATCTTTATATTGTTGCCCATAAGAGGTTGCTCAAGTTGTTGGCATTCTAGCTGCTGAATCTATTGTATAGGTTGTTGCTAGTTATCGTTGAAGCTATTATTTTAGTTGATATAATTGAATATGCTATAGGAGTTGTTGAATCTTAGCAAAGTGTATTAGCACATGTATATTTCAGTTGAATGAATATAATAGAGGAGCATTGTCCCAAATGTCTGGGATTGATGTGTCTATCTGAATGAATGAATGGTAGACTTTATGTTTATTTGCAATTCTCTGTTATTTCTTATGTTTATGTTATGGATGCATTTACATGGTTGAATGTATGAATCTGTGAGGATTTAGATAAGTTTCAATTTTTTATCTTCAATGAGCGAGTGCAAGTTTTCATGGTGTTTGCAAGGAGTGCATTGACAGAGTCTATTTCAAATCATAAGCTCAAAAGAGATAACCTGAACTTTATATGTGAAAAGAGTGCATAGTGTCTGCAAGGTGTGCGTGACAGAGTCCGCTTTGACTCATAAAGTTCAACAGAGGTAGTTTGAGAGTGTGGGTGGGAGGAACCTTGCTTAATTTCATATTTTTCAGAGGGAACAATAGAGCATGGAAGAAATATTGCAAAGAGTGCACAATCATCCTTCAAGAGTCGAGATTGAAGGAAGTTTGTCCGCAATGAGTGTGCAACAGAGTCTTTTGACTCTAAAGCTTAGGAGGAGTAGAAAAAATTCATTCGTAGAGAAGCTAAGTTGTGGAGGAGGACCTGTTTCAAGGTGTGCACAGGCTAGAACTCAACTAAGTGTCGAAGAGAACACTCTGAGGAGGAAAAATTTCGAGGAGGAACAAGCTTAGGAGGGAAAGAAGCGAGAAATATTCAAAGGGAGGAGTCCTTTAAGGTATCCTAGAATTAACGAGCAAGATATATCCAAGAGGGATCACGATCATTCCAGATTGTCAGATCTGGGGAAAGTCTCACGGAGGTTAACCGTGAAGCATTTCGGCATTTCAAAGTTCAGATTGTTTAAAAGTGTCGATAAGCAGGATCGCCAAAGTTGTGAAGAGAATCCTAACCATTGGCTACGAGGAGACACGTGGAAGTGGATTAGAAGATCTAGGAGATAGAAGTATGGAAAAGTTGTGTGTTGATTAGGTGAAATTTCACAAAGTCACAAAACTCGAAGTATGGCTAGACCATCAGATCCAGGGGGAGACATAGCAGAGATCCACGAATTCAGGGAAAAGTGTTTCGAAAGGATACTAGGGTGGAGGTCATGGTATTTCTGAAGCTTGAAGTTACAAAGAGTTGACCCACATTCACAGTCTATGGTCGCATAGGAGAAAGAGTCTAGTGTGAGACTAGTGCTCACGAATCGGTGTTTTCAAGCGCTAGAGAGAGGAGTTGCAGGTAGTTCGAACTTGCAGGTGACATTAAGGGGAACTGTGTGTATTAATTTTTTAGGGTATGTTGAAGGTCCGAAGATCCAATTCGGTTCAAGGAGTTTGAATATCCAAGACCGGGAGGTTGCAGAATCCCCAGGAGGAAGGGGGGTTGCATCATCAATAAGTGAGTTACCTAGATTTACACTGTCCTTCATGACATTTTTCCTTGATCATCTATGGGTTCCATAACCATACCTTTGGGGATACTAGAATTCTTCAAGGGTTGGCATCAATGAAAACTAATATTTCAACAATGATGATCTCAAATCCCAGATAGATGACAAGGGATGAAATATCATGGATGGATAGTCCTCGTGACCTTTTTTCCTTGATAAACTATGGCTTCCATAACCATACCTATGGGGATACTGGAATTCTTGAAGGGTTGATATCAATGACAACCAATCTTTCAACAATATCCCTGTTTGGCATTAATAGAAAAAATGATGGCATGGTAACACTCATGCTCCACCTGTGATGATTTCTCCCCCCGTGATCATTGCTCCCCTTGTCTCCATGGATTTTTTCTTTCTCTATGTTTCCATTCCTTTGTTTTCTCTCTCCCCCTTTGACATCAATCTGAAGTTGTAGTCGAAATGGAAGAAGAAATCATTAGTGCTTTGGAGGAAATATCTCGACTCAAGAAAAATAATAGACTAAGAAAATAACAGTTACAAATTTATAAAGAAAAAGAAAATGATATTAGAGAAGATATAGTCATCTTAAAAATCCATCTAGAAGAGGCCAAAAGAAGGGAAGAAATATTAAAGAATCAGATAAAAAAAAGGAGAACATCTATGAAAAACTAGAAGAAGAAATAGTATCCTTAAGAAAATATATAGAGAAGTCCAAGACTTAAATTAATATCAAAATTATAAGAGGATCTCAACTCTTAGATAACATTCTCAACAATTAGATATCACCAGATGACAAGATAGGACTAGGATATAAGGAAATTTTGAATGTTGTCAAAGGTGATTCAAGAATCAACATATCAATTATTGAGAAGCCCATAAGTTATTCCAATGCTCTCTAGGGAAACAACAGCTAGCCTAACAAGTTAGGAAATGAAAATAAAAAGCAGTCATAACTAGATCATCCTAACCATGCAAACAAATATGAAGCAAGGAAGCAACAGACGCTTGAATCTTATCAAGTTGGAAGACAAATACCAATTGCTTCAAGTAAGTTCTTCATTTGAAGGAATCCAATATGTGGACACACTTCTGCCTAAATAAAGTATGTGGATTCATAATAGTTATATTGTGGACATATCTTTGACCAAATCAAAGTTAAATTAGTTATATGTCAACATACTTCTCTCTAAATTAAGAATATTTCTTGTTGAGTTATGACTGGACATTCTTCGACTAAATCAAATTGACCAAATATTTCTACGAATGTACTCCAACTCATCTACAACAACATAACCTAGTCTTATTGGAGAATCTCCTCAAAATTGATGCAACAATTTACATTCTGGTTTATAGAGCATCCAATGTGCAGATAGAATAGGAGCATAAGACTCAATTCACAAGTATTCATCCTATTGCACTTGCCTTGTAGTATGCTCACCCAGTCGCCCCACCAGATTGTGTGTGTGACCCGGTGACTCACTCAATTGAATACTAAATTTCCACTGTACCATCGTAGCCTACTCAGTCACTTGTCACACTGGCTTCGTCTCATCACACTCCACTATGTTGTTCATCGCACTAGCTCGCAGAACCTTACATTAATTTCACATCCTTCATTGTACTATATCACCAACATCCACTGATCCACTTCTCAATCATGGACATGGAAATCTCTTGCATTCTACTCCAATGCATTTTTCTCTGTCATACTTCACTTCTAAACTACGTAATAGATCATCCCCCTTTTCTGCACACACTCTTGGAAAGCTCGATCATCGTATTGCCAATAAGGATAACTACATGATAGATCTATGTCATTAGATTATATTGGATCTACAGTCTCTATTGTTGATCTGGCTACAGTTATCCGTTATCACCAATAATTTCTTCATTGTTTGATCAGATCTCCAATCAAATCCTAGTCGTTGATCTTCTGCTACACATTCTTTTCAAAATATTCTTTTGCATCATTGATCCTTTTCTCCTACAATCCTTATGCACGATTATGTTTTCATCCTTTCATGAATTCCTCTATCTGTGCACCATAGTTTGTGCCATACCTTATGGTCCATTGATCCTTTTTTGCGTCATTTATCCTTTTGTTGTGCCCAAGATATGATCAATTTTATGACAATTATTAGACACTTTTGTTGAATCTACATCTGTGTTTTTCATGTTTTGAAGGAGCTTTTTGAAGAATTTTATGCTAAAACGGTATGATCTACACTAGGTACGTATTATTCTTGTTTAATGTTGACATTGAGTATAATTCATCATGTTTTATGCTTTCAAGGATCTTTTTTAATGCGGCCAGTGATGGGAGAATCGGGAACTTGGGTTGTGTTCATGATTTCCCCCTCCAGCTACTGAACTCTTGACAACTTAGTTTTGGTTGTTCAACAGGGCGATTATTGGCTCTCTCCATTTCAGAAGTTAGGGCATCATTTAATGTAAATTGTTGAATTTAGAAGTGGGTCGACCCTCCTGTGATCGACCACTTGGTCTGTAAACATTATAAATACCATCGTGGTGGTCAGATGATTGTTAAGCATTAGAAGCATTAGTGTGGTAGAGAAAAATATGATTTTACTTTGTTTTTCTATTTTACATTGCCAGATTATATAAGAACTGCATTTTTGAGTTTTTATGATGAAATCAACCTGCTGACTTCATGGTGTGCTTTTAGGAAGTGACCACGACTTGCTGGGGGGATCACCAACAGTCTGATAAATGTTCTTTATGTTGTTTATGCCTTTTATAGTTTAATTGTTTCTCTTTATTTCTTGTACATGCATTATCATTTTGTAAATTATTTTGTTGTTGTAGTTTAATTTATTTCACTCTCTTTTATAGGTTAGTATGAAGGATTGTGTTAGCATGCGTTGATTTTGTAGTTAGGAAGGAATTTGAAAATTCCTAGACTAACCCCGTGTGCAATTAGATGTTAGATTGTATCTTATTAATGTTGTTAGAATTCAATTTAAAACAGAGTTTTAAATAGAGTAGAACAAAGTTTTAATTTGAGTTTTCTTTAACAAGGATCTGAGGGATGGATAGGATTAATTTCAGTTTTTAATTATAGATTGCTTATTTCATTTTCATATAGATCTTGCTTACATAGTTGTTGGCTAATACATTTGGTAGTTTACTTTTTAATGTCATGTTTTAATTTATGTTCTTGAGTATTTTCTTATTGCAATTTGAATTATTAAGATAGATGTAGCATAGCTTCACTTTATGTATTTTCTTTCCTAGAGTTAAATTGTAATTATATTTCTTACTGAATGGTTGAGTTTAATTATGAAGTTTGTTTACATAGCATAGAGTACAATGATGATATTGTTATATTGTTGATGGTTAATAAATGAATATGCAGGGTAATTGACGATTGTTTCAGTAATGGCTAAATTCTCATTGGATTGTTTAATCCATACCTTTCACTTTGCTATTGAGATTAGTATTGAACTTATACCACTTGAATTATCCTTTGTTGTCAAGTGCCATCGAGATATCATATGATACCATAGACATTCACACAACCACCAACACTATGTTTGAGTTTTCGTAGATCAAAAGATAGTTTCTTGCTTTTGTAGATCAAAAGATAGTTTCTTGCTTTTGTAGATCAGAAGATATAGTTTCTTGCTTTCATAGATCAGAATATAGTCTTATTGTTGTTGTAGGATAGATAGTCTTTTGTTTTGATAGATTAAAGAGCAGTTTTTTTATCATAGATTAGTTGTTAGTCCTTATTGCTTTCAATTAAAGAGATTTCTTTTTATGAATTAAAAATAGTTTTGAAGTTTGAATTAAGAATATAGTCCACTTGCCTCTTAGGCTAGATAGTTGTTCAATCAGAAGTTTTAATTAGATTACTTGCAGTAGAAGTTATCTTAGAGTAGTTAGTTGTTTATTTTCTTTAATAGGTTAGCTAGTTGTCTTGCTTGCTTGTTTACTTGCTTTAATAGGTTAACTAGTTGTTTTTCTTTATGGTTTACTTGCTTTAATAGAATAGTTGTTGGCTTGTTTATTTACCTTCTTTCATAGGGTAGTTGCTCATTGAATTTAGGTTGGCAAGTTAAAGTAGTTTTCTTTTGTTATTTGCTTATTGTTATGCTTAATAGTTGCTTTCTATTATTGTTATGAACTAGTTTTCTTTACAGAGGGTTTTTACTTGCTTTTTTAGAACTATCCATCGATCCTTGGTCCAAAAGTACTTAGGTTATATAGTTTCATATTGCTTAGTAGGGTTTTCTCATTAGATAGCTTTGATTGAGTATATTAGACTTAGATAGCTACCTTCCTTAGTTAGACTGTACTTGTAGTGTCCCCAAGGCCAAGCTCTGTTGTAAACCAAGTTCTAAAAGGAACTGTCATTATGTTTTATAGGATGGTGAGCCAAGTTCTTATAAGCTAGAGGCTTATGTGTTTGTTAGGCCAGGGAGCCTAAGTGTTGAAGGCCAGGAGCTTGTTGTTGTACTTGTATGTATGCAGAACATTTAATAAAATATAAACACCGCCAGGTGCAGACCGACCACGATGAATGAGTGAAGGGGGATTGAGCATCCACAGAGTGGGCAAGGAATTAGGGGATGGAAGGTGGGAAAGGGGCTAAGTGTTGAGCCTGGGGGCTAAGCCTAGGGGGCTTAAGCCTGGGAATAATATTTTAATATTATTGCAAAAGAACATGTGCATTTTATGTTTCATTTCATCCTAAGTTTTGGAAAGGGTAAGCATGCAAAGGGGATGCATGTTGATGGAATTCATGTAGTTCCAAGGGTGACAAGTGTCAGCCCTGGTGCATGCAAATAAAATGACCAGAAGGAGCCGTGAGAGGGCCTCTCCTCCATTCTACCTGATGGTCTGAAGGTAAACAATTGGACCTCTGCAAAAGAATACCCTGGTGCATCCCTGAAAGCCGAAAAGCCTGGGTTGACTTTTGAGATAACCAGTACCACCCCTATCTGAACAGTTCGAACCTGTGTTAACCCTGCATGGATTGTTTGTCACGCATCCCAGAAAACCAGAGCGTGAGTCTATTCTATGTTGGCGGATTGGGAAATAGAAGTGACCAACCATTGTTGAACCCGTTGGGAAGCCCATGTCTATTTTCCCATGAGTTGTTGTGACCACATAGTGCTAGACTGCGTGGGGTCTTGTTTGACAGTGGTGCAACGCTCTCTCCAAGTGAGAGAGGTGATTGAGGTTGGAAGAACAGGTTGTTGGCCTATGAGCGATTCTCTCCAGGTGAGAGAGTGCATGAAGGAACGAGAGGACTCCTGGAAGGAACCCTGTAGCTGCCACAGAGCTCGAAGAATTCCGGTCCGTCCTGTTCTTGTAACCCAAGGCAAGGGAGATTAGCAGCCCAAGGACTGTCCAGGTGACAGAGAAGGTGTATTCTCTTGGGGTGGAACAGGCATGTGGGGAATGAGGATCTGTGGGAAGTGAGAGTGGGAGGTTCCTTGTTGAGAATCCTTTCCTTGTGGTTGTGTGTTGCTTTCTCTGTAACCTCAGCCTAGCCTAGATTTCCTTGCCTTGGGGTGGAGCTTAGTCCCAGATCGGGGGTGACCCATTGCTGAACTGATGAGCAGTGCGATCTAAGGCTAGGAGGTTCATGGAAGGCTTGCACTTGGTTGGTGGATTCTACCACTGTTAAAAGATAAGTATCTGATTATGTGTTAATCATGTTTTGCATGACTCTACTGCTTATGATATCATGATTTCTGTTGTGTATATGAATTAATATGAAAAGCTAATTTCTTGTTGATTATGGCAGTAATTCATATGAATACTCTGTGTTGAATGTGTTTATTATTTAAATGCATGTGGGTTAAATAACATCTATATGAGTTATGTACAAAGTGGTGTTATAGTCTTCTTTTAAGAGCGATTAAACCTTAGTAGCAGAAAAGGTGTGCTACAATTTGGTATCAGAGCCAAGGTTTCGACACTAAGCCTAGATGGGCTAGTGGAGCTGTCTTTGGACCGAGAATGCGAGAGGAAATTGGGTCTGGAAGGCCAATTTCGGACCCTGGTTTACTCCAAAATGTCAAGGAGTTACTTGACGTGTTTTTAAAAGCTCAGGAGGTATAGCGGCATTATGAAATCGTGGCCATTGTGGTATGAGTCCACAGGGAGAGAGGACTCCACATTGGTGGTGTGGAAGCTCTAGGATCTGTTCGGGAGGGAAGGAAAACCCTTTTGAGCGGTTAGATCTTGAGAAAATTACCCGACAACCGTTGGATCGGTAGAGAGTTGCACAGAGTTTTAAATCTTCATGAACAAGAGGGTGAAAGTCCTGAAAGGAGTTGGCTTATCGGGATATCGACGTTCGGGATATCAGATTTCTCGAGGTCGAGAAGGTTGGGACATTTCAAGTTCCGAAATAGCAAGAGGAAATCTGAGTCGTCTGTATAAGGAAGGACGTGTGTCGTGCGATCGTCCAATTCGGAGATCCCAACACCCGGACTCACATAGGTGAGTGTTTTGACCTTGCACCAGGCAAAGTCCCGAGATTTGATCTGAGCCGTCCAATAGTTGGGACACGTGGCGGAGAACGAGCGAACCATTGGTATATCGGCTACCGCGGTTTTGAGTTGACATAGAACTTTGTCGTCGGGGAATCGCAAGTTGCGAAATCCCGAGATTGGATCTGAGCCATCCGTCAGTTGGGACACGTGGGTGAGATTGGGAGCCCATCGGCATATCAAGGTTTAGCGTTTTGCGAATCCTGAAAACAAAGAACCCGAAGCATCTAAAATCACGATACACGAAATAGCGAGAAGTGATGAGGACTGTCCATTCTTGGGGATGCATGGCCAAGTTCGAGGCAGTCGGGAAAGTTCTGGAAGGAGAGTCATCCATCGAGAAATCGGGGTTTAGGGAATCGCGAATCCTGAGGACATATGTGTTTCGGCATTGGAAAGTTTGAAACCCCGATAGGAGGTGTGACTGTGGTCATATAAGGGGAGGTTGTGTGAACCACGAGTCTAGCCCGGAGGGCTAACAGGATTTAGAGCGCATCGGCATTTGGAAGCCCAAAACACTGAAAGGATCTACGTCGTAGATCTTAGAAAGATCTGACCGTTGGATTTTTCTAGGAATGGACATGGACACATGGAGATGTACCACGTGCCAATGGGTCGAGGAGACAGGCGAGAGTGGTGGGACCTGATGACATCGTTAAAAGCGATGTGGACCCTCTTGAACGTACCATGCCACAGTGGTGAAGGGAGACAGTTGTGCTATGGGCCCTAAGAATAAAGTAATTCATGATTTCAGGGACTCACGAGATAAGGGCATAGGAGCTCGACATTGAAACTCTCGAAGTCATGAAGTAGCGAGAACGAGAGGAGAAAAGTCAACATCACTTCTCAGGGTTTCGTGAAAGGGAGGCACCAGGGTTGGATGCCACAACTCACGAAGGTGCAAATAGCGAAGGGTGCTAGCACTTAGCCCTAGACTACGGTCATGCGTAGCAGATGCTAGTGAGGAGGGAGCCATACCCGTGTCACATCTCAGGTATCGACGGTTAGAGGAAATGAGTCGAGGGTCTTCAACTCATGAACTCGCGAGATCGCGAGTTGCAAAAGGGTGAATCTGGTTACGAATATCTAGCTGTGGGATCTTCGTGGACCGAAACCCAAAGTCTCGAAATCACGAAGTGCCGAAAATGAAAGTTTCAAAAACACAAAAATTCTAGAACCAAACGAGAGCTCAGAAAACTTAATTGAATCAAAATGTCTTTCGTTCTTGTTCATATTGGCTTATAAATGTTACAGATTGTTCCGAAGGAGTAATGGCCTGACAAATTTCAAATTTAATTGCATAGTGCGTGTGTAGAGTTCAATAGAGCTCAGGATTCCAGTTAACCAACGCCGAGTATGGAATGGGAAAAGGTGATGATTGCCTCCGAAACAAGAGACGAACAGGAAGGAAAGGATGTCAATATGGGAGTGGAAGGATCGAACTCCAATGGGCACAGAAAAGAGATGGATAAGGAAGAATATATGATGCAACTCATCGAAAGATTGAAAAAATATGCCCAGGCTCTCCTAGCTGATAGCCGAAAGCTCATGAAAATTCGGGATCGACAGGGTGAATTCAATTTAAAAATGTTAAAGAGCCTGGAAAGAATAGAAAAGAAATTGGAAAAGGGGAGTGACACAAGCAGATCAAGAAGTGTCAGAAATCCTGAGGGGAGAAGGAGATCGAGGAGTGGTATCAGACATTACCGTCTCTCCCCGAAGCATTCTGGCAAGGAGACACACAGTAGTTCAAGCCTGTCCCCTACCAGAAAACACCGAAAATATGGAAAGGATGAATTGAAATGGGAGATGAACAAAATTAAGCCTCCAACATTTGATGGAGAACATAAGAAGGAGGAATATGTTGAGACATGGTTGCTTGGCATGAGGAAATATTTCCAATTGCAGAATTATTCTGCCCATGCAGAAGGAAGAATTGCAATGTACCAACTGAAAGGAAAAGCATCCATGTGGTGGGATCAGTTGGTGCAGGTGCAACACATCAAAGAGAAAGAGGTCACGTGGAAGGAGTTTAAGAGGTATTTTGAGAAGAAATGCCTGACCAAAAGATACTATGACAAAAAGATGAAGGATTTTTTCGAACTCAAGTTGGACAGTATGACCATTGATGAGTATGAATGAAGTTTTCTGGAACTACTGAAGTATGTTCCATTCATCAAAGATGAGACTATTAAAATTCAGAGGTATCTGAGTGGACTACCACCTTCCATTGGTGACAAGATTCAGTATGAAGATCCTAAGACCATGGAAGAAACCATAAGAAAGGCTAAATGTCTATACAAACAGCAGAGAGAAAAGCCTACCTTTCAGAAGGCTTGGGATGACCGGAAGAGGATTAAGAAGGAACAGAGGCAGAAGGGAAACATGCCTCCCTCTTTCAGAAATAGTCCTTGGGGACAGTCATATTTTAGAGAGCCTAGGAAAGTTGAAGGGAGTGAGCAGATGCCAAGACTGCCACCTATGGAGTGTTGGGGTTGTAAAGGAAATCATAGGTATAGAGACTACCCCCACAAAAAAGATAAAGCGAGAATTTTCCATACTGTTCAACAAGATAAAAAAGTGGAGGATATGGGAAACAAAATTCCAAGGATCTATGCAGCCCTGGACAACAAGCAAGAAGAATTTCAATCACACATGATTGAAGTGGAAGGTATGATCAAAAACCGACCACTTGTTATTTTAATTGATTCAGGGGCTAGCCATAGTTATATAGATCCTAGAGTGGTGGAAAGTTTGCATCTAACGAGAAGCAAACATGAGAAGTCTTGGTTAGTGCAGTTGGCCACAGGGACCAAGAGGAAGGTCACTGAATTGGTTAAGTCATGTTCAGTGGACATGAAAGGAATGAGCACTAAGGCTGAATTGAACATTCTGCCTTTAGGCTCATACGATTGCTTAATTGGGATGGATTGGTTGGACCAGCACCATGCCCTTCTGGATTTCCATAACAAGAGGTTCACATGCCTGAACAAAGAGGGAAATCAGGTAACATTCCAAGGAATTCCCAGAGCTGTGGCTGTGAGGGAAATCTCAGCCATGCAGCTGAAGAAATGTTACCGGAAAGGCTGTCAATTATTTGCAGCTCGGGTGGAAGAAGCATCCCGAGATGTAGTATCAAATATGGAAGACCACGAAGTACTCAAAGAATTCAAGGACATATTTCGAAGAGAGACATTGATTTTTCTATAAATTTGATGCCTGGAGTAGCTCCAGCTTTGAAGGCTCCTTATAGAATGAGTACGCTAGAGCTGAAAGAGTTGCAATTGCAGCTCGAAGAGCTACTGAAGAAAGGTTACATTCACCCCAGTGTGTCACAGTGGGGATCCCTGGTCCTATTCGTGAAGAAGAAAGATGGGACGTTGAGGCTGTACATTGATTTTCGGCAGTTGAATAAGGTCACTGTCAAGAACAAGTATCCTCTGCCAAGGATTGATGATCTTTTTGATTAGTTGAAGGATGCGAAAATATTTTCAAAAATAGATCTCAGATCTGGATATCACCAAGTGAGAATAAAGGATGAGGACATTAGCAAGACCGCCTTTAGAACAAGGTATGGTCATTATGAATTCACAGTGGTGTCGTTTGGGCTGACAAATGTACCTGTTGTTTTCATGTGCTTAATGAATGGAGTGTTCATAAATTATTTGAACAAGTTTGTCATAGTCTTCCTGGACGATATCTTGATGTATTCCAAGACAGAGGAAGAACATGAGCAACACTTGAGAATGGTGTTGTAGGTGTTGAGAGAACACTAGTTGTATGCAAAACTGAGCAAGTGCTCTTTTTACCAAAGGCAGATCCATTACTTGGGACACATTATATCTGAAGAAGGGATCGTTGTGGATCCTGAAAAAGTACAATCCATTCGAGAATGGAGAGCACCAAGGAATGTGGCAGAAGTTAGATATTTTATGGGTCTGGCGGGCTATTATAGGAGGTTCATAGCAAGATTCTCAAAGATAGCTCATTCTATCACTTCCTTGCAAAGGAAGGAGAAGAAGTTCCAGTGGACTAAAGAATGTGAGAGCAGCTTCTAGCGATTGAAGCAGCTGCTAACTAGTGCTCCGATCCTGAAGATTGCAGATCCAGACAAGGATTACGTAGTGTGCATAGATGCATGTAAGGAGGGGCTAGGAGGAGTTCTCAACCAAGAGGGATTTGTAGTTTGTTATGAATCTCGAAAGTTGAAGGAACATGAGAAGAATTATGCCACTCACGATTTAGAGCTGGAAGAAATCGTCCATGCCTTGAGGAAATGGAGACTTTACCTCATGGGCAAGAGATTCAAGTTGAGAATAGACCATAACAGTCTGAAGTATTTATTTGATCATCTGACCTTAAATGCCAGGCAAATTAGATGGCTGGAGTTTCTATGCGAATATGACTTTGATATCAAGCATATCAAAGGGAAAGAAAATAAGGTGGCTAATGCACTCAGCAGAAAAGCGCACAAATTACATGTTACAGCCATTAGCATGTACAGAACTGAGATTAAAGACAGAATTTTGGAAGCTGCCAATGTCGATTTGTAGTACAGAGGTCTAGTAGCAAAGCTACAGCAGCGTGAGAGACCACAAACCAGGGAAAGTTACACCTTAGGAATTGATGGCTTACTTATGTATAAAAACAGAGTATATGTACCCAATGTCCGAGAATTGAAGTTGGAAATTCTAAAGGAGATGCATGACGTGACTTATGCTGGACATCTTGGATATCAGAAGACTATGGTAGCAGTCAAAATCCATTACTTTTGGCCAGGTTTGAAGAAAGAAATCATTGAATACATCACCAGATGTATGGAGTGCCAAAAGGTTAAGGCTAAGCATAGGCACCCAGCAGGGTTGTTGCAGCCTTTACCTATTCCTGAGTGGAAATGGGACATGGTAACAATGGATTTTATCACCGGACTACCTAGGACAAGAAAGCAGCATGATTCAATCATGGTGGTGGTGGACAAGCTTACTAAAGCTGCCCATTTCATTCCACTGAAAACCACCCACAGAGCAGCAGAGGTTGCTGATATCTTATTAAAAGAAGTTGCACGCTTGCATGGAATTCCTAAGACAATTGTGTCTGATAGAGACTCGAAATTCACTTCAAATTTCTGGAAAGGACTGTTCAAAGGATTCTAAACGAATCTGAACTTTAGTACAGCATATCATCCCGAGTCTGATGCACAGACAGAGAGAGTAAACAGAGTAATAGAAGACATGATGAGAATGTATGTGATGGATAAACCATCAAGATGGGAAGACTGCCTGCATTTGGTAGAATTCACCTACAATAATGGGTATCATGCATCATTGAAGATGATCCCATTCGAAGTGCTTTATGGAAGAAAGTGAAACACTTCAGTGAGCTGGGATAATCCAGCTGACAGAGCAGTAGTTGGGCCTGAGCTGCTCAAAGAGATGGAAGATCAAATGATAAGAATTAAACATAATCTAAGAACTACCTAGGACAGGCAGAAAAGTTACGCTGATAGTAACAGAACCCATAGAGAATTCAAAGTGGGTGACCATGTTTTCCTGAAAGTGAAAACTAACAGAAGTTCCCTAAAGTTGGGAAGTTGCTCCAAATTGGCAACAAGATTTTGTGGACCATTTGAAATCTTGGAAAGGATTGGGCCGGTTGCATACATGCTTGCATTACCTGCATCTATGACTGTACATAATGTGTTTCATGTTTCACTGCTTAAGAAATATGTACCTGATGCTAATCATGTTATCGATTGGAATGTGTTTCAGGTGGAACCAGAAGGTGTCCTGCAAGTGCATCATGTCCGCATATTGGACAGGGCAAGGAAACAGCTTTGGAATCGAGCTATAGAGCTTGTAAAGGTCCAGTGGACCTGGTACGGTCCTGAGGACGTGAAATGGGAGCATGTAGATGTTATGCGGGCAGAGTACCCACATCTTTTTGAAGATTTTGAAAGGCTTGCAGAGACAGTGTAAGTTGCACTCAGGACAGTGCAAAAATAAGGGGAGGGGGATTGTAGTGTCCTCAAGGCCGAGCCCCATTGTAAACCAAGTTCTGAAAGGAATTGTCATTATGTTTTATAGGCTGGTGAGCCAAGTTCTTATAAGCTGGAGACTTATGTGTTTGTTAGGCTAGGGATCCTAAGTGTTGAAGGCCAGGAGCCTGATGTTGTACTTGTATGTATGCAGAACATTTAATAAAATATAAACACCACTAGGTGCAGACCGACCACGATGAATGAGTGAAGGGGGACTGAGCATCCACAGAGCGGGCAAGGAATTAGGGGCTGGAAGGTGGGAAAGGGGCTAAGTGTTGAGCTTGGGGGCTAAGCCTAGGGGGCTTAATTCTGGGAATAATATTTTAATATTATTCCAAAATAACATGTGCATTTTATGTTTCATTTCATCCTAAGTTTTGGAAAGGGTAAGCGTGCAAAGGGGATGCATGCTGATGGAATGCATGCAGTTCCAAAGGTGACAAGTGTCAGCCCTGGTGCATGCAAATAAAACAGCCAGGAGGAGCCGTGAGAGGGCCTCTCCTCCATTCTACCTGACGGTCTGAAGGTAAACAATCGGACCTCTACAAAGAATACCTTGGTGCATCCCTGAAAGCCGAAAATCCTGGGTTGACTTCTGAGGTAGCTGGTACCACCCCTATCTGAACAGTTCAAACCTATGTTAACCTTGCATGGATTGTTTGCCACGCATCCTTGAAAACCAGAGCGTGAGTCTATTCTATGCTGGTAGATTGGGAAATAGAAGTGACCAGCCATTGTTGAGTCCGTTGGGAAGACCGTGTCTGTTTTCCCGTGAGTTATTGTGACCACGCAGTGCTGGAATGTGTGGGGTCTTGTTGGCCAGTGGTGCAACTCTCTCTCTAGGTGAGAGAGGTGATTGAGGTTGGAAGAACAGATTGTTGGCCTGTGAGCAATTCTCTCCAGGTGAGAGAGTGCGCGAAGGAAGGAGAGGAATTATAGAAGGAACCCTATAGTTGCCACAGAGCTCGGAGACTTATGGTCCAGCCTGTTCCTGTAACCCAAGGCAAGGGAGATTAGCAGTCGAAGGACTGTCCAGGTGATAGAGAAGGTGTATACTTCTGGGGTGGAACAGGCATGTGGGGAATGAGGGTCTGTGGGCAGTGAGCATGGGAGGTTCCTTGGAGAGAATCCTTTCCTTGTGGTTGTGTGTTGTTTTCTCTGTAACCTCAGCCTCTCTTAGATTTCCTTGCCTTGGGGTGGAGCTTAGTCCCAGCTTGGGGGTGACCCATTGTTGAGCTGATGAGCAGTGCGGTCTAAGACTGGGAGGTTCGTGGAAGGCCTGCACTTGGTTGGTGGATTCTACCACTGTTAAAAGATAAGTATCTGATTATGTTTTAATCATGTTTTGCATGACTCTACTGCTTATGATATCATGATTTCCGCTGTGTACATGAATTAATATGAAAATCTAATTGCTTGTTGATTATGGCAGTAATTCATATGAATACTCTATGTTGAATGTGTTTATTGTTTAAATGCATGTGGGTTAAATAACATCTATATGAGTTATGTACAAAGTGGTGTTATAGTATTCTTTTAAGAGCGATTAAACCTTAGTAGCAGAAAAGGTGTGCTACAATACTACTACTAGCCCTTCTACCTTTGGCATATATTTTGCTACAACTCTAAGTTTACTTACCCTGGGTTGACAATTTAATTGAGGGTTTTTAGTGTGTTTTTAGTGCATATATAACACCCATCATTTTTGGCATCATTGTTGGGGAGTTGTCTCAAGGTAAGAAGTAGTTAGGAAATAGACCATTCTTATACCTTACCATTAGATTGGTGGCGGGGGAACCTTAAGATGAGAGGTAAGAACCTGCGCATCTACTATTGCAGGCTCCCCCAAACCCAATGGTAGTTTTTCTTTTTGTTTTTGTTCATGAATAGACCTAGAAACCAAATGGTAGCTTTTTCTTTTGTTTTTTCTTTCTTTCATGAATAGGCCTAAAGACCCAAAAGGGAGATACATTAAATCTAAATCAGACCTTTCAACCAAGGTTCCTTCTGATATTTTGGGGGGAAGGGACATTCCACTTATAAAATATGTATACCAATACTGAAAAATAGGAGCTAGCTCAACCCAAAGAGCTAAAATAGTCTTTGAGAAGACTAACACAGGGAGCACTATAGAACAAGAAATTGAAGCATCAATCATATCAGGACAGGAGGCAAGACCAATCGAGTCTTCTATAAGACCAAACAACACAACCTTTTCTTTTACATGACCATCAGGAGATCCTAATTTTGAGCACATCATAGACCATGAACAGGTGAATCTTTTGTTTGGTAGTTTAGCCGATGTAATTATCTCTCAAACTGACACTAAAAATTTGGCACCAATAGTCTCAACCGACTCGAGTAGAGTCCCAGACATCCAATCCGTAGGAAGACCTTTCCATCAAAGAGAAACCTTGTTCTCTTCAAAGATAAAACCACCTAGGTACTCTCTTTTTGGAAACCAAACCAATATGGATAATCAGGAAGGCCATAACAATGTAAGACATGGGGAGGAAGAAGAAACTAGAACCCAAACCGAAACTACATTCGGATTTTCGATTTTGGACACCAGTCCAAATGTCAACATGAAGAATATTCCTCTCTCAGCACTGCCTACCTTTTATGGTAAAAACAGTGAAGATCCAGACACCTTCCTATTTGAATTTGACATCTTGTGTAGGAGCTACAACTACATACAAGTTTCCCATAAATTAAAACTCTTTCCTGCCACCCTCAAAGACTCTGCACTAAGATGGTTCATGGGGTTGGGAGAATCTAGTATTAGGTCTTGGAAAGCCATGAAAGACATCTTTCTTAAGACGTACCAAGACTACTTCAATACCAAAGAGTCTTGTAATGACATCTTTAAAGTCCAACAGTTAGAAGATGAGACCCTCAAAGATTATATGGAAAGATTTGGTTATATCTCCCAGAAGTCAAAATACCATGATATCCTAAAGGATGAAATTAGGGATTTTTTCCTTAAGGTAATTTCATAAGAATATTTAGAGATGCTTAACCTGATGGCATCAAGTGACATTTCTCATAAACCATTTTCTGAGATATGTGAAATGTGTAAAAATTACTCAAGGAGTAGAGCCAAAACATGAAAGAATGTTTGGGGCCCTTATAATAGAAGCTTAAAACCAATTGGTTCAGGTGTTATCACAAGAGCAGAGATAGGGAACCTTTTAGAAAACTTCAAGACAAACATATTGGGCACAATAGGTTCCTAGTTGGACACTCTTAAAATAAAAAAGAAACAGGAGGAGGAAAATGCAACAATGAGCATACATTGCCCAAGATGCAAGAGGAAGCATTCCTCAAGGGAATGCCCATTATATAAAGTTTCAGTTTGTGGCTTATGTACATAAGACCATGTGACTGAAAAAATTCCATCATTGCCCAGTTTATTAGCCATCTATAGGAGTGGAGATCCTGGGGAGTCTTCTTATGCACCTAGGAGGCCATGGCAGCCTAGGAACTAGCCCACATACCCAGATCTACAATCCCAAGTTCCATCCTATTATCAACAACAACAACAATGGAACCCAACAGGTTGGAAAAACTGGTCCACTCAGTACCAACATCCTTGGCTTCAAGGATGGAGAGGAGGACATAACCAAGGAAATCCTCAAGCTCCACCTATCCCTATGTCCAACCATCCTTATCCTCAGTTCCCACTGAACACTCTGCAGCTTCTGCCAGATTTTGTTCCACCACCTTTACCTCCTATTCCACAACAACAACCTCTACAATCCCAAAATGCAAGCTCATCGATACCAACACTATTACCGACACAACTAGTGTTGAATCCCAATAATAAGCCCCCTCAACATCTTCACAATGTTTAGATGTAGGCCTTCCCGACGTATGTTATTACTCGTGATCTATTACAAGAAATTCAATTAAGATCGGGAAAATTTCTGGATAGGCAGAGACCTTCAGTAGTCATCCATGAAGAAGAAGAAGAAGAAACCACCAAACAACCGACGGATGACACTAGGTGGGAAGATGTTATTGTCCCAAAGTACATGTTTGGGGAAGAATTTCAAGAACAATTAGACCCATCCATTTTTTCTTCAACATCTTTTATTTTCGAGACAGATGAGTCTGCCATGTCTTATACTATGCCCTATGAGATTAGTCTAGGGAATTTTTTACATATAAACTCTGGGCTAGATGCAGGCCAACAGAAATAGTTAGTAGATATCCTTAAATAACAATCAGGAGCATTTGCCTGGGAATACACTGACATGAAGGGTATACACCCTGACACATGAATCCATCACCTATATAGCCAAGGGGAAGTAACACCCGTTAGGCAACCCCAGAGAAGGATGAACCCAACACTTAAATATATATTCAAGGAGGAGATCCAAAAGTTGTTAAATGTCAGATTCATTTATCCCATCATTTTTGTCGGATTCATCTACAATAGTAAGTGGGTATCCCCGCTTGTAGTGGTTCCAAAGAAAGTGAATGGGAAATGGAGAATTTGTGTTGATTTTTGGGAACTCAACAAATCCACTCTGAAAGATTACTTTCCTCTCCCTTTCATTGACCAACTTTTAGATACCTTGTCTGGAAAGAAGTATTTTTCCTTTTTAGATGGGTACAACGGGTACAACTAGATTCTTATAGCACCCGAGGACCAAGACAAGACTACCTTTACTTGGGGCACCTATGCCTATAGGGTCTTACCATTTGGATTGTGTAATGATCCTGCCACATTTCAACGAGCAGTATTAGGGATATTTTCCAATCTCATTCATGATTGTGTCAAGGTCTACATGGATGAATTCACAGTCCATGGAAATACTTGTCAGGAAGACTTATAAAATTTAGAAAAATTCCTCATCAGATGCCAGGAAATGAACCTATCTCTAAGTCATGAAAAATGAAAAATGTTGTTAACCGAAGGAGTGGTTCTAGGACATCATGTTTCATCTGAAAGGATAAAAGTCGACCCTACAAATATTGTAAGGTAGCTAGAGAGGTAGTGGGGGGGCCCAGAGGGGCCATAGTGATAATAGTGGAGGTCATTCAATGTAAGGTGGACTAGGTCCACTATATTATTAAATAAGACCCACTATGGTAGTTAGATATAATAAATGTAAGAGG